>APFE031521185.1:0-20016 GCA_000404065.3 Pinus taeda | reverse complement strand
TTTCAATAATCTTTTTAAGGAAATGTGGATTCATCCGGACAGAAATGCAAGAGAGGACAAAAGCTTCCTGTTTATGGAGAACCTCAAAAGATTAAAGAAAGCGACAATATCCTGGGCAAAGGACAGGAAGCTGAAACAGAATGAAGAGCTATTTAAAATCAGGGAGGAGTTGAAGAATTTGGAGAGCATTGAGAATGATGGATATATATCGCAGGCTTCAAAGGATAGAATCCTTCATCTGGAGAAGCTTCAAAACCAAATTCTCTTGGACAAGGAAGAAGAATGGAGGCTCAAGAGTAGAGAAATATGGCTAAAATCAGGATGTGAAAATACTAGTTTTTTTCACAACTATGCAAAAGGAAGAAAATCTGTAAATACCATTTGGAGCCTTAAAGATGAAGAAGGAAGGGTGGCCAGTTCTTTTTCAGACCTCTCGGGTCTTGGACAGAGACATTTTCAGAGAATCTTCTCAGATCCGGGAGAGGCCACCATCGCAGAAGTCATTAGAATAGCTCAATGTTTCCCAAGATTTGTCGAGGAGGAAGAAGCAGAAGAGCTATCAACCCCTGTTTCCAAGGAGGAGGTTGAAGCAGCTATGAAAAATATGGCTAAAGAAAAAAGTCTCGGTCCTGATGGCTGGACTATTGAACTTTTTCTCTCTTTCTTTGACCTAATAGGCTCTGAAATCACCGATGTAGTAGAAGAATCAAGACATAAAGGAGAAGTCTACAGGCCCTTTAATTCAACCTTTATAACTCTCATACCAAAAAAGGACGAACCGGAGAACTTTGAAGATTTCAGGCCGATCTCCTTGTGTAATTGTATTTATAAAATCATTGCCAAGGTGATTGCTATTAGAATTGTCCCTATCCTGTCAAGAAACATCTCAATGGAACAATTTAGTTTTTTGGATGGAAGACAAATTCATGAAGCCATAGGAGTAGCTCAGGAGGTAATTCACAGTGTCAAACAAAAGAAAAAGAAGGGTGCGGTTCTTCAAATAGACCTCTCCAAAGCATATGACCCAATCAACTGGCTTTATCTCCGGATGCTGCTTACTCATTTGGGCTTCAACTATTCTTTCATCAGCTGGACAATGGGTTGTATTTCAAATGTTAGTTTTGCTGTTCTGATCAATGGAGCAGCCTCCCCATTCTTCCAAAGCCAAAGAGGCCTTAGACAAGGGTGTCCTTTATCACCTCTCCTGTTTCTTCTAGTGGGAGAAGGGCTAAGCAGATTGATTCACAAAGCCAGAAGAGAGGAGAAGGTAAAAGGTATAGAGGTAGCAATAAATCTCTTCATCACTCATCTACTTTTTGTTGATGACATTTTGATTTTCACTAACAGGTCATATAATGAACTGAAGGAGTTTAAATGCATTTTCGATCTTTTTCTGAAAGCTACTAGAATGAAGATAAACTCTAGGAAATCTCAAGTTTGTGTGGCAGATTTTGACAGAAGAGAAAGATCCATGATGACCAATATTTTTCCCTTCCACCTTCAGCCACTAGACTCCCCCTTCAAATATTTGGGTTTCTGGCTAAAGCCAGCAACATATAAGAAAGAGGATTGGAATTGGCTCATTGCAAAGCTAGAAGCCAGAATTTCTCATTGGAGTTTCAAGTGGCTCTCCAGAGCAGGCAGACTAGCCCTCATCAAATCTGTCTTGTTAGCCATCCCAATATACTGGGCAGCATTAACCTGGATTCCCAAAGGAGTAATGGAGAAAATCAGAAGGTTGTGCTGCAGATTTTTATGGGCAGGATCAAAAGAAAATTCCATTCTTCCCTGGGTGACATGGGAAAAGCTGGCTAGGCCAAAAGAATGGGGAGGATGGGGAATTAAGAGGCTCCCTGAGTTCAGTCTCTCCCTGGCAGCTAAATCAAGGTGGAGATTAATCTCGATGGAAAATATTTGGACAAGGGTGGTCAAAAGGAAGTATATAGATCCAATTCCCTTGGAAGACTGGATTCGGAGCCAGGAAAAGAAAAACAAGAATACCTCAGTCATCTGGAAGGCTACGGTGGAGGCTTTCTTTGTGATCGAACAAGGTTTGGCTTGGAAAGTGGGAGATGGAAGTCATATTAGAATCGGCAGGGACCCCTGGGTAGGTTGTAATGAAGCTTTTGCTCTATCTCCTGGTTTCCTCAGACATCTCGATAGTAAAGGAATTTTCACTCTAAACCAGGTGGAGAAAGTAGGCCACTCTACCATATGGGGTCAGGCTTGGAAAAACGATGAATATCTCGGAATAAACATCAGATGGAAGAACGAATGGGCTTCTTTCATTAAAGAACTCCATCGTTCAAATGTCAGGCTTAAAAACGAACCTGATCTGTTGATTTGGGCACAGGGGAAAACAGGTGAATACTCCCCAAAATATGGTTACACCTTCTTAATGAATAAGAAAGGTTGGGGAATACCAGAGTGGTGGTCGAAAAACATATGGAAGTTAAAATGTCCAGCTAAGGCCCGGATCTTCCTTTGGTGCATGCTAAAAAGAAAAGTCCCAACCTAGGACATTTTACAATCCAGATATTTAGTGGGGCCAGGGAGGTGCCCTTTAT
Source organism: Pinus taeda (assembly GCA_000404065.3). Taxonomy (NCBI): domain Eukaryota; kingdom Viridiplantae; phylum Streptophyta; class Pinopsida; order Pinales; family Pinaceae; genus Pinus; species Pinus taeda. Next base: position 17,449 of record APFE031521185.1, on the reverse strand, counting down.
GCAAATTAGAAGGGGAATCAATAAGCCACCTCTTTATATCTTGCGCAGTCTCTTTAAATATATGGGAGGAGTTATCCTGTCTGCTCAATGTAAAGGCACAGTGGGGGTTAGACCCTTTGGAAGAAGCCTGGAGGAAATGGTGGCTAAACTATCCGGAGGGAAACATGAGAAATCTTCCCCTTATATTCTTTTGGGGAGTATGGCTTGCGAGGAACAAAAGCGTGTTTCAAGACAAGGACACTCCCACATCTGTCATAGCCATAAATTGTGCAGCCATTTACTCTGCCATCCCGCCCCCTGAAACTAAAAATCCTCAAAGCCGTGACAAGCCTGTCACTATTCAGGAGGGCATTGCTTGGGCTTATTTTGACGGAGCATCCCAGAATAACAAGGCTAGTGCTAGACTATGCATACATATGAATCCTGACCACTCCTTAAAAGCTTCTCTTGGGCTAGGACCTGGTACAAACAATTATGCTGAGTTGTCTGCTTTGCGTCTCCTCCTTTGCTGGTTACTTCAAAGAAACATTCTAACAATACAAATCTTCGGAGACTCTCTGAATGTTATAAAATGGGTTAATGGGAATGCTTCATGTCAAAATCAGATTCTGAAGACTCTTTTAGAAGAAATTTTGTTTTTAAAGTTATCTTTTAACAGAGTTACCATCTGCCACATTTACAGGGACAAAAACGAGGAAGCAGATTAGCTTTCTAAGGCTGGCTTACAGCAAGATATGGGTAGCTGGTCAATTGTAGAACTCAGTCAGGGGCAATCATCCACTTCATACCAGCCCCCCTTTGCTCCTCCACAGTGATAGCGGCTCGTCTTCTCTTTTTGGTTGCAGCTTCATGGGCATCATATATCTGTTTCAGCGTTTCTCTATTTTTGCTTTGTACCTGTCTCTTGAGCTCTACAAATCAGAAGTTAAAACTTTTTTGCTCATGTCAGTCTGCTTTTAAAAAGTTGTATTTACAGTCATGTAAGGGGCCGTTTTCCTTCTCTGAAGGAGACCCCATTTTATGTTCCTTATAATATGTAATTAAGCTTCCTGAAGGGAGGAAGTCTAGACAGTTTATATACAACAGTATCAGGTCATGTTTAATCGGCCACAATCAGTCAAGAAGGACTGAGATTTTGTTTCGTTTTCACAGTCAAGAAGATCAATTCAGCAAGCATGAGATCTATCAGGCCTACTCAAAGTGTTTTTACAGAATGTAAACTTTTTATTTGCTTAATAAAAAGTTTTACTTTTTTCTCCGGAAAAAATAAACAATGATAGTTAATGATTCAAATAATAATATAAATAATTAAAATTATAATAAACAGACATTGAGTTGGCCATTCTGTCTTTGCATCTAACCTTTTTCATATTTATACCAAACCCTTTTCCTTCTTTTCTCCGTACATCAGTCCTGATGATGAGTCTGGGTTTAGACTCGAAACGTCGACCATATTAAGATGAACACTGTGGAAAATACGAACTCCTCTTAGTAAGAGACCACTAGGGTGTTCAAGCCAGACTTCAATGGATACAGAAGAAGCTTGATTATTGACAAGAGAAAGAGGAATCTACTCTAAGGGAAATCTTGTCTACTGCAATAAGGAAAATGATTGAAATCCTATGCTAAAAACACACCATTCCCTAAATAACTGCTGAGAAACTATGCTTTACAAGAATGCCAAGCTAACATGTATGAAATTCTACTGTCTAAAGCATGGAATATCAACACATCAAACATCACTACTGTGCATGTAAAGGACTAAAATAAATCTGTTTTTTTCTTTTTGTTCTTTTTATGGAAAATCAAGTGTAAACTCTAATCTCTTTTGTTGATGTGGCCGGTGGCTTAGGGATGCTAGTGGATGGTTGGGAGGTTTGGGAGACCCTTAGGTTTCCTTATGTGGCTTCCTATAGGTTTTCCCTCAATTCGGCCTTAATACAGGCCACTACAGGAAAACCTACAAGATGTCCTAAAAACCTATAGGATTCCCTGTATTTCTACAGGATACAGCCGAGAGCAAAGTGATGGGTGCTAGAGGTGATGGAAGGCCTAGGTAAGGTGGTTGGTAGGTGGAATGGAGTGAGAAAATTCCTAGGGTCACTCAGAACTCAAAATCAACGTTAGGAGATGATTGGATTTGCTCAACATTCTTGGAGGAGTTTCTATGTAAAATGATGAAATTGGTGAAGGTCTTGGTGAAAGCAAGGGGTGATTATGGATGGATCAAGTGGGAAGGTGGTTGCTTGCTATGGGATCTCTCTCTACTTCCGAACACTTTCTCTACATCAAACATTGATATTTGCCAAAAAATCATGTAAACAAGAAGAATTCTAATAAGCTAGAAAAAAACAGAGTTCAATGAGCTAGTTGTCTACTTCATGCATGAGGAAAATTGCAAAATGAAATGGAATCATTGATGAGATATATTTTAATACTAAATATGGAAGAGATGGTAATTAAATCATACACTTGCAAACTAATCAAATGTTGGTTCAATTACAGTAAACTCTAAATTCTATGAGAAAATAGAAATCTGTCTTTTTGGGGCTGCATAGGGTTCTTTTCCTCATATCATGATCACTGAAGGAAGAGGTGAGGCCAAGACACCTATTGAAATATTTGTGATGCTTTCTCCCTTCTAACCTGCTATTGAAGTCAAGCACAAATGGAAGCAAACAAATAAACAAACTAATCCAATCTACATTGCCTACAATGAAATACTTCTAAGGACAATTTAATCATGAATTTATGAAACTAATCTAAGCATATAGATATAAAAAGAAGAGCCTTTGTTTCTAGGGTTGGGCCCTAACCCAAGAGCTTCAACGCTCTAATTTAACTTAGTATTGGATCATGAAAAATCTCATTCTCATTATCAAAACAGAAAATTGCATAGCAATGTCTTCCACAAGTCTGGAGCTCAAAAATAACTAGTGATTTTACAACAAAAATTGAATCCTAATGAGACTCTAGGCCTCTTTATTTATACAATTGAAGTCCCCAACGAATTCCTTAAATATAGGGAGGCTTGGCTCCCAAACTTGAGATGAACTAATTCTTTGACTATCACTTGCTCGGTTGCCTTTTGATCTTCATGACTTGGATGCTTATACTCTGAGCTAGTGTGATTAATGGAGGAATATTTGAATGAGGGAGGAGTAAATGAGGAGGATTTACCTCCTACAATCTCTCTCCCTTGTCCCATTTGAGTTTCAAACCTTAATCTTGCCAAAATTCCTTGATTTTCTCTTTCAAACCTGTATTCAATGCATATTAGTCCACTAGGCATAGTATCTCACTTTAACTCATCTCATTAAACAAAATATAATCAAAACATGTAATAAATTGTGAGAAGAGTTGATTTGACTAAGCTAGGAGGTGACTTAAGGTCCATATAGTTACCCAATGATGAGGCTCATCACAAGTTTCTTTATCGTACCTTTGGGAAGGCCAATAGAGATTTGTTGCATGATTTTCAAAACCCCATGATGCAAGTGACCCAATCACTTGTGCCACAACTCACCAACATCTTGGCTCTGCACCTTCTTTAATTTCATGCTCAAAGAAGCACAATAATCTACATCCAACTTATAGAGATTCTTAACTCGAATCCCTATCTTCCTTACCTTACTCATGGACATGTGTCGAAGGAACACCTTTCCTTTGCTAAAGACTACATCATAGCCTCTATCCTCCAAGATGGTGACCGATACTAAGTTCTTATTCAACCTAGGCACATACGTAACATCTCTCAAGGTGAGAAAAGCACCCTAATCCCTCTAAAAAGTAACCGTGCCTAATCTAGTAGCACTATACCTCCTGTCATCACCAATCTCAATATGCATCTGGATATCCTTCTCCTCCATGTCACTGAAAAAACTCCTTGTCACGAGTCATGTGGAATGAAATTCCAATTTCAAGGTACCATACACTACCCATCATTGATGACACCATGCATGAAATGAGGGTATATTCCAATTCAAATTGAGAGGCCAAAGCCTCACCTGTTGCTAATCTTGAGGAATTCTAATTGGACTTCTTGAGCAAACAGTTTGTAGAAAAATTTCCCAACACATGACAATGAAAGCACTTAACTTTCGACATGTCATTCTTCTTATCTCTATGACAAGAATAAAATTTGGAATGGGATGACTTCCCTTTCCCCTTCCTTGCCTTACCCACTGTTTTGGGAATATTTAGTGTTCTTGGAAAAACGCCTAACCCTCTAGATCTAGTAGCTGATCTAGAAACAACAATCAAAGCAATCTTAATTTTTCCTATAAACAATAGATAAAATAAGGGACAAAGAACCTACTTGTAACTTCCACTTGTTCCTTATCTCCCTTCACCATTTTTGATGCTCCTTCCCGTACTTAAATCGCTTGAGAAGTACCTACACAACTTACAAAAACAAAAAATTGTCAAAGCATAATGATCTATTTTTCATAAATAACATGGAATCGAAAACATGATATACACATGAATGCATTAACATAAACACAAGCATAAGGGAAAAATTTCGAAAACTTTATTGATAAGAGCAAAGATTATAACCAATGTGAGTTCGATCTAGTGTCATCCTTCCAATTCAATCCTTCTTCACCTCATGAAAAGAAAGACATTCCAACAATATCACAATACTTGCACTCAATCCTAATCTCATACCACCAACATCTCTTTACAACTCAATATTTTCTAGCCCAGATCTCTTAGATGAGTGATGTATTTATAGGTGAGTGAAGGAGGTTATGCTATCAATGGAGGTAATGAATGCCTTTCTAAATTTAGAAATCAGTTCCATGGAAGAAGAGATAGGGAATTGATGTTTCCTAACTCTCTTTCGCATCCAAAGGCAAACTCAAAGGAGCATGTGGCATTTTAGAAACTTCTAGAGGCTTCCAATAGATAGGGAATCTTCAAAGCCTCACAGAACTTTGCTCAACTTCACTCACCATAGGTCAAAGAGGGACTAAGTATGTTGCATAGCACCCTGTTAATGCATGGTTTTCATTGCAGCGCACTCTAAGGAAGGCCTACCTGCGCTAATCTTCTTAGAGGTGGTTTTTGGATGTCCTCAGTGATGGAACTTCTTTGGGAGTAAGGCATTCTGATGACTAACTTCTTTAGGGCATGTAACAACTGTACTAGGGGTTGATGGGCCCTAATAACATCGATCCGTAAGTTGGGGTTGATGTGCCCAAATGGATCTGTAACAGTTGCCACCTAAAGCACGAAGTCGTAAATATCTATGTCAGGTGAAATGCTTTATCACGAGGAGAAGAGATTTCGAACGGAAGGTGACCTACATTTAATTACAATACATATGTCATGATAATTTGATTTTCTTCATGACTTATAAACTTTCATTACATGTACATAAATCAGATGGTCATCTACAAATATAGACCCATGGTTAGGATGACTGTCTGTGTAGGGCCATTATACATTTATTTGGTACTCCTAAATATATCGTAGCCCAGATGGATGAGACTAGATTCGGGGTCTTCAATCTCGTTCAATCTTCACTCAATGTACAAGTCTAACCATGTGAATAGATGTGCTGAGGTCGAACATGGAGAGACATCGTCTGATTACCAGCCCATGATGTAAGTTGTTAACAGACGTGAGAGGAATCACCGATAATCATGATGACCCTCAAGGTACTATAATACATTTCACATGGTGTGAATAAATGATTTGATGTCGAACACCATATAAAGTCTTTCGGTCAAAGGCCATTGTTCTCAACCTATTGCCGGAAGTGAGAAACCTGCCATTGATGTATGCAAGCTTCAAGGCACTGAAGGGGTTTTTCTAGGTCAACTTCTTGGATGATGAGCTGATGTCGATAAGAAGTAACTTCATTGCAAGAGGGCCTTGATGTATCCCACATCTATGACACTAAATGAGGTAAATGACTTTTGGAGATGAGAATCGATTGACGACACAAGGTTCATGAATGGCGATCATGAAAATGAAGGTTTGTGGTATTGCAATGAATGAAGTTTTAACTGGATGACTTCTCTTGAACATATCGGCGACACTGAGATGAATTGGTAGCGTTGAACCAAAACAAAAGTGATGGATGGTGTGATAGACCAACGGTGTGATAACCATCAAGTTGATGACCCAACCCAAATAATCACGGAGATGAAGTGGAAGTGTCATGTTCAAGAGTGACTCGCTACCATAAAATTTTCTCGACTTTTCCAATTTCCCCCAATCATTGCTGACCAGTACCTCTTTATTTTTTATCAAGCTTGAGGAGGATAACATATGCTTGTTGTATAATTTCACCCTTTGGGTGAATCCATCGCTATTTGATTCTTTAACAAGTCTAGCGAAGCTGAAACGCGGCCTTGTCTAGATGGACAAGTTTTTCGCTATTTAATGTTTTTAACGGGTTTAAGGACAAAGACAACTCGGTCCTTTTCATGTTTAGAGAGTTTGAAAAGTGACAAAAAGAAAAATCCATAAGTTCTTTTTCATAAAATAATCTCTCAAGTCTGAAAAAGTGTAAAATAATAAAAGAGAGATATCAATTCCAATCCGTTAATGAGATGGAAAGGACAAGCGTTCGACAATCTTTTCATATTTAGAGAGTCTAAAAAGGGCTTAAATAAGACTCTATTTTGAGGAACGAGTGGTGTCTAGGGTAGCATCTGGTTCCGATGATGTTGGAACTTCTCAAAACATGATGATTTATGTGAAGAGGCTGGCTAATAAGACCACTCATTGCAACTATCCCTCAAAAAGGGTAAAACAACCAAGTGAAAGCGTATGATCAGCCAAAGGGATGGTGGCAATGGGATGAAAACAACCAAGGCTTATCTAACAAAAAGGCTGATAAAATGGCAATCACAAAGGTTAAAAAAAACAAATGGGTTCATTTTTACACAAGCTTGAACCATAGGGAACTATGGTTGGATTCAATTTCATGTTTAAACAAACTTGAAATGAAAAACTATGCTTGAATTCAGTTTCATTTTTACACAAGCTTGAACCAAAAACTATGCTTGGAATTAGTTTCATTTTTAGATAAGCTTGAAACAAAAACTATGCTTGAATTCAGTTTACATGCCCCCAGCATGATGAAAGGGAGAGTCTTCTGTAACCAAATGGAAGTTGCTACGATGAAGCAGGATGATTAGCCAACACCTTTTGGGCTTCATCCAGATAGGGACAAAGGTGAGTGGGGTGATTCCCTTCACATAACCTACAGGGAAACTTAACTTTACACAAGCTTGAAATAAAAAAATATGCTTGAATTCAGTTTCATTTTTACACAAGCTTAAACCAAAAACTATGCTTGGAATTAGTTTCATTTTTACACAAGCTTGAAACAAAAACTATGCTTGAATTCAGTTTACATGCCCCCAGCATGATGAAAGGGTGAGTATTCTGTAACCAGATGGAAGTTGCTACGGTGAAGCAGGACGGTTATCCAACACCTTTTGGGCTTCATCTAGATAGGGACAAAGTTGAATGGGGTGATTCCCTTCACATAACCTATAGGGAAACTTAACTTTACCATTAGGTGCATGCTCCCTAAGCTTCATTACATTCATCTAAGTAGACTACTCATGGCTATTAGGTGGATGGAATGAAGGTTCTTTTATGAGATCAAGTGAAAGACTCAACTGGGATTTTATGAGATCTAATCAAAGACTCGACTTGGAACTTGCTTCAGGGGACCTTCTTTCATTTTTTTATGAGCTTGACATAAGACAAGGAACTATGCTCATATTCCTTGGTTTCATTTTTGAATGAGGTTGACACAAGACTAGGAATTATCCTCATAGGAGTTGTTTCATTTTTTTTTATGAGGTTGACACAGTAAAAGAACTATCCTCATGGACTTGTTTCATTTTTTTCTAACGCGGTTGACACAATAAAAGAACTATCCTCACATTCCTTTTTTCATTTTTTAACGAGATTGGCACAAGACCAGGAACTATCCTCGGAGACCCTTGTTTCATTTTTTAACGAGGTCGACACAAGATAACGAACTATCCTCGTGTCCTTCGATCACAACCCATAAGAGGTCATGAAGGAGAGATCAAGTTCCAATGCCCCCAGTACATGATGTACAACATCACTGAATTGATTGTCAGTTGATGTAGGTATGGAACACGTTGCCACATAATTAACTTGTGGTGGGGATGATACCATTGGTACAAAAGGACCATTTAGGGAGGATGGTTGACTAGGAGCCATATTTTTACTGGGAAATGAAAGCTGGTCAACGGTGACAATTCTGCCTTCATGTGGGAAACAAATCACTTGAAAGAGTGTTGAAACAATAGCTCCCATGTCATAAACATAGTCACACCCAAGAACTAAAATGTAATCTAAAGGGCGTGGGACTACCATCACTTTCAGATAAATGATTTTTCCCCCCAAAGTAATAGGTAACTAAGGAAGGATCCCTAATGGTCGCCTGGCTCCTCTGTTAGACCCCAACAGATTCTGTGTAACAAGCACAAGAGGTGGTGAACCAAGCTCTTGCCAAGCAGCTGAGGAAAGGGTACTCACTGATGCATATTCATCTATAATAGTGCAAAATACAATCATATTACAAACTTGTACTATGATCTAGAAAGGAACATAAGAAGGAAGGCGAACTCATGCCAGTCGATTCCAATCAAAGGAAGTGACTAGACTACTTGGAGGGGCTACCATAGAAATGGGAGAATTAACCCCTTGAATTACGAGAGCAGGAGGATTTTCCTTTTGTCTTGATGGAACAGGAGGGCTGCCCACAAGATCCTTTGAATCTGAAGAAACAAAAAGAACCTGAGTGGTATCATATTCACTCTCTTCGAGAAACGTATGATTATCTAAAGGTGAAATAGAGTCAACTGTTACCTCGACCTGTTGATTTGGGTTGGGCATAGACTCATAGGATTCACTTTCAAAGAGAGTGGGTTTGACCAACGGTTGATTTTGGCTAGTCAATTCATCAACTAGTGAAGGATTTTGGGATAGTTTCCTGTAACCAGATGGAAGTCGCTGCAGTGAAGTAGGACAGTTATCCAACACTCTTTTGGCTTCATATAGATAGGGACAAAGGTTAATGGGGTGATTCCCTTCACATAACCTACAGGGAAACTTAACTTTACCCTTGGTTCCAAGAACTTTACTACCACTAGTTGATGGTGTGTCACCAGCATGATCTCCAGAAGTTGATGACACAGGATGGTGTGAATGGGAAGACCATTCTTTTAAGATCTACGGAATATTAGGACAATTTTGAAGAAGATGGTCTCCCGCACAAATTTTGCATGGTTATCGAACTTTGTGAGGCTTAATGGACAGTTTCTCATCAGATGTTGCATTCAAAGCAATGGTTGCTTGGTTGCCCCTCTGCTGGATTTTCTTCTTCTTCTTCTTCCCTTTATTCTTCTTCTTGCCTTTCTTCTTCTTCTTAGCCACCTGATTACTAGTACCAATACTTTCACCAGGTGAAGAGGAAGAAGGGGATGAAGAAACAGCGGAGGAAGAAGGCAACAATTCAACTTTAAGATCAACTGGAGGTTGATTTTGTCTAGTTGGAGGAATACTCAATTGTGGAGAAATCACGACATTTCGAACTAAGGAGGTTGAAAACAACCATATTGGTAAGCCAATGGTAAATCTCGGAAGGGACAATGTAGCCATATATGGAGCACCAATATTTCCAAAAGGAGGAAAAGGACTAGGATACCCATCCAAAGGAATTCCTTGATCTGTGGACTCTAGATTTGTCGCCATATGTTTCAACCTAAGATCAACTAACAAGTGAACATGGAGGATGTTATCCATGGTCAATAAATTTTTTATGACACTAGAACATAAGCTTTTTCATTTTTAAAAAGTCGAGAAAAAGCAAAAGATGACTCTAGTTGCCTTCAATTTTTAATGAACCCGAAAGGAAAAGTGCTCAAATGATCCTTTTACTTTTAAAGAGTCAAAAAGGAACGAAAGTGACTGCTCTGGAGATTCTAGACAAGAGGGTTTACTAGACAAATCGCAAAATTTCAATATAAACCTTGGTGATAAATGAAAGAGAAATGACCAATGACTTTACGTACGACAGTCAATCTTTCCGAATGTTGTGTTCAGTGCGTTACGATCGGTAAGGCAACAGACTTGGCTTCCTAGGGATAAAGGATTTCAACCTATTGGGGTCTCCCACCATATACTTGATGCTATAGGGATCACAAGTCCGTACTAGCACTTATCGAATCAGAGAGGAGGAATCACCCAACCTCAGTGGAAACGACAACAACTAGGTTTAAAGACGCCAGAACACATCTCTAGCCTAGACCTCTAGAGGTTTTTCGTTAAGTTCCAATGTATTATTAGATAAATTGATGTTAATTTTAAGTTTATCTTCCTTAGAATTTTCCTTTCAAGGTTCACCACGTGATGTATGTTTGCAATTTCTAAAATGCAACTAAAATGATAAGCATTCTTTCCATTCAATTTAGCAATGAAAATCCTAGCTACTAGGGATAGAGAAAATAAGTAGTTTTTGATCAATCAACAAAGAGCACAAACTTGATGCAATTCCCTAAACCATTCCTTTCAAGCATACACAAACTCTTTTCAATGCAATATGCATGTATTTCTTTTCAAATCTCCTAATGTTATGATGAACAAAAAAGGAAATATGCACAATCTATCAAAATTTTCTTTTCATAAAAATGACAATTTGCGATAATTTCTTTTCGAGGAAAGGAAGACTTTACGACACTTTCATTTTCAAAGAAATGAGGAATTACGACACTTTCAAGGAAAATATTAATCATATGCGCATATCAATCAATCAATCTTTCATGAATGAATATTTGATGACAATTCAATTTTCGAAGGAAAAGATGACTTTACGACACTTTCTTTCGACAAAGATCAATCGACCAAAAACTAACTTTGAATATAGACTGATAATGACAAAGAAAACATTAAAGAAACATTAATCAATCCAATCAAAGAAGGGTTGGCTAAGGAGATGCAAATCTTTTTCAGAGACAAAACATCATTGACATTCAACAACTAATTCAAACAAGAGAAAATTCGCAAAAACTTTCAGTTCCTAGATGGGAAACTAACCATCAAGGGATTAGCGCAGGAAATAGTTAGAGACAGTGCGCTGAATCACTATGTATCTATGCAGGAAGTGCACTGTAGCACATTGTATCCCTCTTTAGACTGCGCTGATGACAGTGAGAAAATCTGAAGGCAATTTTGACACAGTTTCGACTCAATTTCCAATGAAAGAAGACTAAAATTAAATGAACAACCACAAGTACAGTATGTAGAAATGTCTTAATAGGTTAGTGAGCTACTAAGATGGATAAATGCTCCCCAGAGGAGTCGCCAGTTTATTTTGGGAATATTTATTGTTCTTGGAAATGCCTAACTGTTATCGGGAAATCTAGTGTCCACTCAGAGCTGCAAGTCCCACTAAGACTGGTAGTTATCTTAGAAATAAACAAACTAAAACTACTTTCGCTTTCCTTTATGAGAAGTAGATAAGAGGGGAACAAAGGACACCAACCTTAGTCTTGCGCTTGGTTCCTTTCTTGGTTGCTCTCCTTTCTGATGGATCTTTGCCGCTTCTTCTTCGTCTACCCAGCTTCAAAGAGCACCTGTGCAATCAAAGCAGCATAATACTATTGAAGAACAGAGATCTACAATCATAAGCAATACAGGACCAGATATGTATTGACCACACAAATGAATATATCATCAAACATACAAGAATGTGGAGGAAAACTTGAATAGCTTTATTGATATAAAGATTAGAAGAGAGGATTACAACCCATTGATCTGACCCATCGTCATCCTCCCAGAATGAAATCCCTTCTTCACCTCATGAAAAAGCTTAGATCACCCAACACTATGATGTTCCACCAGGAAACCAACAACACTTCCTTACAAGATACAAGATTCCAGCCTCTGGATCTCTGGGATGAGGGATCCATATATAGATGTTTGCAGGGGGGTGAGTCAGCTTCTGGGATTTTGATTAGTGTCTTCTCTCTGATAGTTCTTTGTTCCACTTGGAGATTCATGATTTCTTACTCATCCCTGGGTGAATTCAGAGAGGCAAGTGTCACAGGAGAAGTTTCTGGAAGATTCCATGATCATCCACCTTGCAAACTATATCTACCGTTTGTCTACTCTCGCCCATCGCACCCTACAGAAGGGCTTTTTAGTATGCATCACACTTTTGCATGTGGCAGGTGAGATGCATCGCACCCTTTGCACTGAGCAGTCTGTATGGTCCAGTTTTGACCAGTTCTGAGAAGTTTTCTATGGATAACTTCTGGGAGATGATGTAATCAGCTGACCTTGTTCCTTTAGGGTATGAAACAACACTTTTAGGTACTTAGAAGCCCTTGGTTTATGGACATATATGATTGGGGTTGCAGTGCCCAAATATGTCTATAACAAATGGGACCTTATGAAGTGATCCGAGTATTCGAGAATGGAGTAGTAGAAGTTCAAACTATTGATGGACAAAATTCAGTATTCTTGGTAAATAGACATAGTTTAAAGAAGTATTTTCAGCCATTTCCTAGGAAATATTTTACACAACAAGTCCAACAACGATTCGGGACGTTAGTTGTGAATGGTAATACCAACCTTTTGAAAACATGAATTCTTCTTCTTCTTAAAAATAAAATATAATAAAAAAAAGTAAAGAAAAACATTTTCCTGTAATTATGAAAATCAGTTCGCTAACATGATTGCAGAAGGATCAACCTGAAAACCAGCTTGTTGGCAGGAAGATCAAAATTTTCTAATAAAAAGAAAATGCTGCTTGATCTTTAGATATGCTAGTGACCACCAAGTAAAAGCAGGTTCAATAGAACCAACCTTTATACAATTGGGGTAATTAGCATGGATATTTTTATTCAAATAACACTTAATTTTTGCTGCGATTATTTTTTCTTACACCAGTGTAGGTAGACCTTCCAGAAAATTTTCTGCCTTCTTCATATTCCATTTTCGTAATATTCCCTCAGTTTTCTTCTTCAATCCCAAAATGATTAACCTTCCCACTTTTGTCTATCCCCTCTTGTGGTACTTTTCCTGGAATCCCTGTAACAGAATTCCTTCCCATTCTGAAATTTCCCTTTTCCCACTTCTTTGTTCCCTCATGAATTCATTGTAGGATCTCGTGCACAAAGAGTAAAAGGATATGCTCTGAAGCATCAAGAAAGGGCGAAGGAAATTTCCAGTATAAGTTGAGGAAGCCGTGTTGGAAGTTCAACCTATATTTTATTTAAATTCTTTGTTCTTTTTTAGATATTATGCTTGCACTAGTGCAAGCATGTTGTCCTATATGATAATGCAAGCAGAATGGTACGAGCGAAATCACATAATTTAAGCAGTGCAAGCAGACAGTGCAAGCATGCACCCTGTCAGAAACATAATACAATTTATTCTTTTCATAGTATACGTCATAGGAAAGTGGTCATCATGAAAATTTATAAGAAGTCCTTTCACTTAGTCGATGAGTACTTGTGCTATCCTAGTAACTAGGAGAAAATTATTTAAAGTACAAGGTGTTATAAGTTAAGAATTATGATCATTTTTAATGAATGCTAAGTTCTCTTTTTTTTGAATTATGAAGGAATGTGGAAGTGTTTAACTGTTGCTTGGACATAATTGCCCATTTCTGCCATAATCCTAGATGTCCTTCACTCATAATGATTACCTCACCTAGCCGTTAAAACTCTGCCGCAAGTACCAATCTGACCTGATTTCAAAGATGCCGTGCATCCACGACTATTTCAGTGGAATGTGTTATCACTTAAGAAATCTAATGCCAAAATTTCTCATACTAGCTTGATGATAAAAGTAAGTGGCTATTGAAGAAAGTCCTATTTCAAAGGGAGATTTAAATGATTTATTGCAAGCAATTGACATTGAAGAGTCCCCACTAGTTCAAGCTAATTTGATACAGTGAGGAAAAGAGAAGGCTAAGAAGGTCAAAGCCTCAAAGAAACTCAAGTTTGATGATCAAGCTGAACAATTTGTTTTCAAACCCAGGAGACCCATAAAAAGGAAGTTCAAACAAGTACAGGAGGTGCCACCAAGGGCAGATGAAACAGGGGAGGAGACACGGCCTCATGAAAGAAAGGATAAAGGAAAAGCAGTTGTCACTCAAAAAGAAGGCAGTGTGGAAAACTTGAAAAGGAGATTGGAATCTGCCAACTTTGAGATTGCTAGATTAAAGAAATTTGCTAGGAAATTTGCAGCTAAGGAGGCTTATTTTAACCAAATGCAGGCTCAATGGGAGGACCAAACTTTTCAAATTCCTGAAGTGGTTGATTTTAATGTTCAATTCCGTAGCTAGACTACTCCTGCAATAAAAGAAGCTCAATTTATCAGAAAAGTCAATACAAACCTCAGGTCTGAGATCAAAGTAATGAAGAAACAAGTTGAAGACTTAAAGATTCAATTGAACCAGCAAAAAGGATCTCCATAAAGAAAACTCACTTCAAGTAAGGATATATTTCAAAGTTTTGATAGTTTTGCTTGGTATAATCTTTCCAAACATTCCCATTCAGTTTTGGAAGGTCTTGAAATAGTTGCAAGAATGTTTTAACAACAAAGTGCTCAAATAGCAAAGTTTTGGGTTGAAACTGTGATTTTTTAAACAACTTAGCAGTTTCGTAGCGCGCTACGAAACTGCTGAAGCTAAATAATCCAATATCAATCAACCGGTTTTGAAACATAAGCAAGAAATTTTGAAAGGGGAATATATACAAGGCATCATCTAAAGATTCAACATTCAACCAGGTTAAGACAGGTGGAGAAAATATGGATTCGAATCCAACTTTAAATTTTTGTCATAAAGTGAGCACATTTACCACAGTTCAAAATATGTCAAAACGCTTGAAAGAGTTTTTTCCTTTACACATAAAGGAGGTGGACAACACATCAAGGACGTGGCCATCTGTTACATTTTGGATAATCAAAGATGAAGGACATGCTTTTGTGGATTCAAAATTTTTAAGGCAAACTAAAGACCGATGAGCAAGGGTAGTTTCCTATGTTTCAGGACAATGGAGAAGATGTGGCATTGAAGACCAGCATGGAGCCTTGAACATCCATCACAACCAAAATAAAAAGGGACCAGATGTCAAAGAACGAGAACCATTGTAATCAAGGCTATTATTAGCATAACATGGCGTTAGAATCCTACTTGATTTAGATCTCTAGAAAGTCTAGTTGAAGTTTGTTACATTTAATAGGCAGTTAAAAGTTGAATAGGTGTCATTAGAAGTATATTTCGAGTTCCCCTCATGCTTGAGGAGGAATCTCAATTAGGTAGAATAGCTCTATAAATAGGAGAAAGAGCAATGTACAAAAGGTTGGAAATTTATTGAAAAAAACTCTTATATTTGGCTTTATGTAAAGACTCTATTTTAGTAATACAAGATTGGCTTTGCTTCTCAGGACTCAGGAGGGATTCAATATTCAAAATGTGTTGTGTTGTTATTTTCCCAATATTTGCAGTGGTTTGAATGTGTAATCACTTAGAATTCACTCATAGTGCTCTAACTTCTTGTATACATTCATAGACTGTGTGGTCCTATATGTTTTTGGTATGTTCTGAATGTGTTGAATGCTGAATGCCCTGGCTTCTATGTAAGGTTGATACCATTGTTATACTAAAATGATGTTGACTCCATAAGCCCAATGGATAGTTTCTAATTGTGTTTCCACCACTCATATCTTTACATTTGTTTCACAAGAGTTAGACATCTTAATCATAATCAAAAACATTATTCCTTTGAGAGAGCCCTCTAAGGTCGAGGAGGCTAAGCCTTAGCCTAAAGTAGGTTTGAAATAGTTACTTAAGGTCTTCCTAGTCTGCAACCTTCCAGGGTCAGATTTTGAGATAACAGAATGAATGGGTGGTAAGATGGAAATGATGGTGGACACTTAGATTCTTATCTATAAGAACCAATTTTTCGGTGTTGCATGCAAATTCTCTAACTGTTCATAGCCGTTAAGCAGCAATGCAACCTGTTCGAAGCGAACCCTCGTCTCTCAGTAGGGTAGAATAGACTGCTAAGTATTGCAATAGTCTTTCACTATTGTGAGACTCAGGCTTTCTTCAATTCTTGCAAAAGTTTGATGGGCACGATGGAGAAGTGGCCTTATAGTTTGCCGAAATTTTCAAAAATCGCTGAGAAAAAATTGGGCCTCTAAAATTTGAAGTTATAGAAGAGTTTGTAGCAGCAACGACAAGCTTGGAAAATACTAATGAGTAGTGGTTTAAAAATAAAAAACTAGAAAGCAAGCGATGGCTGCATTTTGTCGTCGACAAGAATATGAAGGTAGATTGGAAGGAATGAGTTCCGCGCAGTGCCCTGCTGGGACAGTGGTAGGACCTCCTTTTCATCCTACATAAATTTGTAGCCTGTGAGGGAAGGTACTCCCACACTTTTGTATATCATTTTAGGATGCTGTAGCATTTCGAAGCCACCCGGAAGATCCGGTGGATGATGAATTTCCCCTATTTTTTTCATAAGAGCTTGGAAAAAATGGGCAAAGGTGTGCAGGATGGACCGACAGACCAGGCCAACAAGAGACCAGGCCAACAAGAAGCTATATCACCACGATCTGATAAAGATTCTAGTCCTGAAACAACTAGAAGTGAAAGGCATGACTTGGGAGGCCCTGTTAAAGCAGCTACAGAAAAAGACAGTTGCTGGAAAGGACACAGAGGACCCCGCCAGCACAAGCAAGGGTCCGAATAAGAATGTAAAAGGGAGTCCTTCTTGCACCAGTGAAAAAAGGAAACCACCTGAAAAATCTAAAGAATAAAGGGCCACATCTCCAAATAAGAAGATAACTAGTGCACTTGTTGAAGAGACTCCTTCTACGCCACCAGTACAGGCACAGACCCCAGAGGAAGACAACCTGTCAGTCCTTGTGGACGCAACAAAATTTGCAGAGGACAAATATGACACTCTGTTGGTAGATTTCATTAAAAAGCCCTGGAAAAATAATAAATAATCTAATGCAGGCAAAGAACCACAATCCCCATAGGACATTGAATCCGCTCCTGCACCAGTGTAAGAAGAAGGACCAATATAAGAAGAAGAACTGCAAGAAGAAGAACAAGAAGAAGAAGAAGCAGGAGAAGGAGAACCAGAAGAAGAAGAATTTCCTGATGTAACCATGAGGGATATTGAGGTCCCTAAGGAAGACACAATCCCTGTCGAGACAAAAAAAAAGATTTGGTAACTCCTACTGCTCGGGTAGTTGAACTAGAGCTTCAAGTGCAGAACTTAGAACAGCTCATAGCTAAAGCGTAGGAGGATAAAGAACAAAGTAAAGAAGAATTAACTACGGAGATCTAGAAAAAGAAAAGAGAAGTTAAAGTCTAGAAGTATGGAGCTGCGCAATGTTTCAAATGACTTAAAAAGGTGAC
>APFE031521183.1:0-10438 GCA_000404065.3 Pinus taeda | reverse complement strand
TTTGAGGCAACCTGCAAGTCTTAAAAAAAAAGGAAAAAAAAAAGAGAAAAGGAAAAAGAAAACCAAAAGGAGCCCTTACATTAATCTTGATAACATGTGTTTTTTTTGCAAGGTTACAATTATAGCCAAGAGAGGATGGAAAACAAGGAACACAACTTTATTACTCCACTTTTCCATCTTCCAAGCTAGCTCTTTGCATGTCCTCCATCATTTTTCTACATTTCCCAAGTTCCTCTATCACTAGGTCACATATCTCACTCAATTCTTTCTTAGTTCTAAAGTGCCATAGGATTGTCCTGAAGTGCTACAGGATTGTCCAGATTTTCTACAGGGTTGTTATCGACATAGGAAAGTGGTTTAGATCTTATGTTTTCCATAGAGGAATGAAAGGAGAGGTTCATCACACCATCATCATCCATCCTCTAAACCATTTAGCTTCCTTTTCACCCAAATACTCATTTATGTCCATAAAAAATCCCCATCTTCACCCCTTCTTTCATTACCTTCACCACAACCAAGGTGTTTAATGCTTGTCCATGGTCTGAACATAAAATTATAAACATCTTTGGAGCATTACCTAAAGGATATTATGGTTATAGAGGGGTTTTTTGACTGGTACAGGAAGAAATATAATCCCAGAGTAGTTTGCAAAAATCCTACATGACCATAGTTGGAAGCACTTGGAAGCATCAGAATGAAGAATTGATAAACATGGAGGTATTAAGGAACCATTTCCTTGATCTAAGGAAGCTACAAGACTCTTGTAGAGCTATTACAGGGTCACTGTTCATCTCCAATAGGAGAAATAATTGCTCCATCATCAGTAGAACCTGTGGTGACAAGCCTAGATCAGTCAAGTCCATGCCAAAAAAAAATTACACAAAAAAAGAACAATTTCTAAAATAGAGTCAATCCATGGATCAAAAAGTATGGAAAGTGGCACCTCTAGGTTCCAGAAAATCAACCATCATTTCTCAAATTACATGAAAATACCGATACCATCAGGTAGGCACATGTACGAAGATCCTCACCTATTCCTTTAAGCGCATGATAGTTCAAAAATGTTTAAAATGCAAGACGAACCATGTTTTTTTATGTTGAAGGTGGTCAGTTGTCTCGTCCACCCTCAAATAATTGAACACACTCTCTCATCCAACATGGAGAAAATAAAAAAATGGGAAGAGTGATGATTTTGAGGGGTTGGCCAATGGACTTATGAGGAGGTTATGTAGGTGGTAGGTGGGGACCATCTGACACAACACACTAAGCCCACCACTAAACAAGGAAAAGGGATAAAATGTGGGCCCAAGCCTGAGTTGTACCAAGATATCCATTCCAAAAATGGTAAGAGAGGCCCACTGTGTTGTTGAGGGTCGAGTTAGCTATTGCTAGGGGTCCCATAGAATTCTATGGAGCTGTTATAGGATCGAGTACTTGTTGGTATAAGAACTAGGTTTAGTGCTACGATTGTCACTAGTTTCTATAGGATTGGCCTAAGAGGTGGAATATGGCTTGTTTTGGTGAGAATTATTCTCCAAAACCCAAAATCCATGAAGAAGTCTCCAAGGGATAGGTATGTAGTGCATTTTCCTAAACTTCCCTATATAAGAAGTTAGAAAAATTGGTTAAATTTTGCCTCTAAAAGAATCTTGTATCAAACACCTTAAATTGAAAATTTTGAAACCCTATTATTTTTTTGAGTAAAAGGCATGCAAGAAGAAGACTAAACTTGTTTTGGGTTTGACACCACATTCTCCTACCTTTGATAAGAGGAAGGGAACCATTCCTCCCATCTCTATTTTTAAAACCTAGACTGCTCAAAAATCAATCATTGACAAAAAATTCCTTAGATAATCTTGAGAATGACACATAAACAAACATGGGAGGAGGCTTCAATAGGAGCGAACCCATCGACTAAAAGATAATCCATCAACACCACCCTGTTAGGGACATATTCAAAGATTGTTATTGGATATAGTTCTTTGAGAGAATTAAAGGATATGATGATGAAACTACTCATGCATTTACCATGACCATTCAACTCTAGAGGGAAGATAGTTCCACCACCATCATGAGAGGGCTTGTCATCCATTTCAATGCAGAAATAATTAGCAAGGTGACCAAATTGGCTTTAGGAGCTGGATGGGGCAAGGAGGATAGAACAAAAGCCATCATAGCTAAGAATAATTTATTTCTCCCCAAAGAAAAGCTAATTGAGGATAAAAAATGGATTTAGAATGGAAAGCTTGCCTCACCCATGGGATGAAGTAGCATACAACATATTAAAATACATATCTTGTGAGGGGAGGCTTAGTGTTATTTATGCCTATCAATTTAGGCTATTTTATGAGCTAATATTCCTGATCTAATTGCCTATCTCAAGAATACTTAGTATTCCCCTTTCCTCCTTCATTTCATAGTGGAAATGAGACAAAGAGTGAGAGAAGGGAAGCATCAATTCATTTCTCGTCATGGGCTCATTAGGCTCATTTTCATGGATGCTTTGATCCATGTCTAGAACCATGTTTCATGGGAAGAATTTGTAGACATGGACAAGGAATTATTCACTGAAAAGGAAGCCCAATATTTGCTAGAACATGAAGAGGCCACACAAAATAGCTCTGCTCAAGAATAGGCTAGAGGAGAGGAGAAGGATGAAAATGGAGAAGAAGGAGAAGAAGAAGAGGAAGAATAGAAACCGAAGGCAACAAAAGATACCCTTTGGGAGCTTTGTAGTCTTCAGAAGAAGAGGAAACAAGAACAAAAAGTACACCTTTCAGTAGGAAACGCTAAATATATTTCTCTTGAGCTATAAGAGCTTGATCCTCAGATAGACCTTGGGTCCTACTATAAATTTTATGAACAAGGAAAAATCGTCCCTACTAAATTTGTAGTGCCCATCCTATTTGAGCTAGTAAAAGAAAGAATTTGAACCCATGGACGAATGCACATTTCTAAGTCCAAGGTAGTTGAGGATGTCAGCCTCATGGAAGATAAAATGAAGAATACGAGTGAAGAAATGGTTTATTTGTTCTTGAGAGAGGAAACCATGAGGCAATAGTTTCAAATTGAAAACAATAAATTAAAAGAGAAGTTGCAAGAGAAGGAAGGAAAACATGCCACCACTGAAAGCTTCTCCATGGAGGTCTCCCAATGCAAACATACCTTGAAAACAAATTCCCTATTCCTCAAAGAGCAGTGGCTTAAATTCCAAATTAGAAACGTAACACAATATGGTTCACTGCCCTTCTGATCAGCACCAGTATTGCAGCAAGGATGCTTCAACTCCTGGGCTACTAGCTTTACTTATCAACCCAGAGTTCGTACAAACTTGGAGGTGACAGTGCTATATACACAAGTAGAAGTGAAGGCCCTACCTGTTGTTACTTGTTCATCTAGGGAGATACCCTAGGGGTTCCAAACTAGACTTCTATAGAGTCATAAGAAGCTTGATTCTTTGATGGAAGAAGAGCAAATATATTCTGATAGAGCTACTCTACTGCAGTAATGAAGAAAACAACAAGTAATTCCAAATCACAACATATCCGAATTAACCATTTAAAAAGATATGCTAAGAATAATTGCTAAATCAACACTAACCTAATGCTACTATCTAAGTTACATAAGTAAAGAGAATCAAACCAAACTAATGTGTAAGCTAGGAAACTAAACTAAATTTGTTTTTGCATTTTTGGTTTTCTTTGTAAAATCAAGCATGCAAGGAGTCAAGTGGAAGAGCAAGCGAAGATCGAAATCAGTGAAAGGAAGACGTAATGAAGCAACAATGCATGAGAACCATTGGATCTTCAGATCAACAAACAGTATAAACAAACGATGAGTGATGAATATCGTATCGCAGGAGATTAAGTGAATAGATGAACGAACAGGACTAACAGAAGATTAGTGACAAAGATCTTATCACAGGGGATTATGTGAATAGATACACGAACAGGATTAATGGGAGATGAATGGTGGAGATGTTATCGAAGAGATTAAGTGAATAGATGGATGGATCACATTAAGTCACGTGGCGACAGAAGGAAAAAAACATGCAAAATGATGGAGCAGTCTTCGTAGGTGATAAGCAGTTTCTTGGGCGCCCTCAAAGTTGTAAGTGGAATTCCTAAATTTTGCGCAATTAGCATAAGTGAGTGACATGTAAGATGAGAAAACCACTTTTTTGTGTGCTCTCAAGTGGATATCAGCCATGCAAGTATTCACGTGAGATTGCATGATAGACGTTGGATCATGCAGGATTGATCAATGGTGGAGACCAGCTAAGCTAGTTGGCGATCGAGTGACGCTATAGCCGTTGGATCAAGCGAGGCAGATCAACAGTGGAGATTCAGAGCACCTAAAGTCAAATATTGAAATGAATATAAGTGGTAAGCATTATCTCGCACGCCCTAAGAGCTATAAGCTATATTTCTAAATTTCACGCGATTAGCCTAAGTGAGTGACATGTAGCACGGGAAGACCACTTTTCTCACATGCTGTTGATCGGGTAGCGGTCGTGCGATAATTCACATGAGATTACACAATAGCTGTTGGATCATGCGGGATTGATCAACAGTGGAGATCAACCAAGCGAGTTGGCGAGTGGGTGACACAATAGCCAATGGATCCAACAAAACAGATCGACGGTGGAGATTTGGAGCACTTAAAGTAAAATGTTGAAATGAATATGCAACACACGGTTAACTGTGATTGGTCAGGTTTGTTATGGATTAGATGGTAAGGAGATATACGAGTATAATCCAATTAAGACGTGATTTATTAGCTTCGACATATATTATGCATGAAGAAAGTGCTGAAGGAAGTGCGAATATGAGTGAGATATTATTACAGAAAGACAATGATGAAATGAACCAAGTACTAAATCAAGATGACAAACTCCAAAGATCATGCAAGAACTAGAAATCTGTGTTTTTGGGGTTACTGAAGGGTCTCTTCCTCAAGCCATGGTCCTAGAGGGAGGAGGTGAGGTTGAGACACCTGCTGACATTCTTATGGTGATCTTTTTCTCCTTGCTAACTTTGTAATTGAAAGAAGGCACAAATGTAAGCAAACTAAAACATAACCAGTCTACGCTACACTACTGTAATGAAATGCAGCTACTTAAGCAAATGAACTATTAAACCATGAATCTACGCGTTACACTGTTGTAATGGAAATGCAGCTATTTAAGCAAATGAATGAATAAAACATGAACCTATGCTAGTATACATGTACAATAAAGAGGAGCCTTAGCTTCTAGTGTTGGGCCCTAACCCAAGAGCTTAAGCCCTTTGAGTTAACTCAGTGTTGGCTCAAAACAAAACTCATTCTTATTTTCAAAACAATGGATTACATCCAAAACTGTCACAAGTCTGGCAGCTCGAAAATAAAGTAGAGTTTTACAATCAAAAGTCTAAATCCTACTGAGGTCCTAGGCCTCTCTACTTATATGTCTAAAGTCTCCAATGACTTCCTTAAAATTAGGGAGGCTCCGCTCCCAAACTCAAGATAAACTAGTGATTTGACTTTCACTTGCTCGACTGCCTTCTAGTCCTCATGATTTCGTTGTTTGGAATTCAAGCAAATGGAGGAATATTCCATTGGACGGGTAGTGAATGAGGAGGATTTACTTCCTATAATTCCTCTCCCTTGTCCCATTCTAGTTTTGACCAAGGTCTTTGCATAAATTCCTTACTTTTATCCTATAATCCTGCATTAAATGCACATTAGACCACAAAGCAAAATATCCAACTCTGACTCATCTCATAAACAAAATATAATCAAAAGTATGCAATAAGTTCTGAAAATAGTTGGTTTGACTAAGCTAGGAGGTGAATTAAGGCCCATATAATTACCCAATGATGAGGCTCATCACCTTCCAACACTACAATTAGTTTATTGAATTTTTTCACAAGGCTAGTGTGGAAGACTGACCTAAGATGGTACAATTTTACATGCACAACCTCATATTAATTCACATGAACTTCTGGGGTCCAAATTACAATATGAGGGATGTGTAGTCAATGACATTAGCCTCTTGGATGACCCATGATGAGGAAAGGGATGAAGAACCAAAAAGGATGATATCCAAGGAGACTAATGAGCCCCTATGGATCATAAGAGAGCTGAGGGATCCCCACCTTGTGATCAGAAACCACAAGCTCATTTATGAGGACCCAAAATTGGCACCAATTTACAAAGAGACATAGGAGCAAGCCATTCAACACTTTGAGGACATATTTATGATGCTAGGGACTGATGGATTAAAGGGTTGTGAAAGGAGATGGAATTCATTGCCCCATAGCTTGTAAATAAGGGAGTATTTCTCTCCAAAGAGATTGAGGAATTACTTGGACAAGACACCCTTAGACAAGATGATACTCCAAATATTGAAGGCCAACTAGATTGGGTTGATCAAGTTTAGCCCTTCTTTGTTTCTATGGAAATAGGAAAGAACGAATCAAACTGAAGAGTAGGAAGATTGAAAAAAAATAGAGAGAATTGAAATATATGATACTCAGGAAATCACTTCTTCAGAGATACCTTGGGATCTTAAAGTAGACCCTGGGGCTATCCATGAGATGGAACTAAATGGCTAAGTTGCTGAGAGGATGAGAAACACCTTCAACAAGGGGATGATCATGGGCCTCATTAATAGGTAAATAATATATCCCATGAGGGCTTCCTTAAGCCTATATTTAGATCTTTCCTTTAGGGAAAAGCTTTAGGGGCTAATATTCACAGGTGGGCTAATTTTCCATGTTGTTTTTGAAAAAAATATTCAAGAATTTCAATTTTCCCTAAAAATGATTCACCCACATTTTATAGTATAAATTAATTTCACCTTAAAAATCACAAAAAAGTTATATATACTAATATAAAATCATTAGAAATATAAATATTTTTGTATAAATACTGCCAAACATTTTACAATTTCTATATTAGGGACTAGTAATATTCGCCAAGGTTTCTAAACTTTAAGAGAAACTTACATAAAAGTTTCCTTGATTTCGTCACATTTAATGACATCTTCTTGACCATTATGTGTTTATTAGTAATACTAGAGGGTGATTATCATACATCATTACCTAATGTGATTAATGTGCAAGAAAAGAGTGCATTCAAGTGCATTTACTATGTAGAGATACATTTGAGGCATTTGGAGAAGATGTAGGAGGATTGTCCCCTACATTCACTCACCTACAACTCAACGTTATCCCTAAATTTACTCACCCATAGTTTGAATATCCACTAATATTTGATGCACTAAAGGATTGAGAGGATCTTAGGGAGATAGATTGTTCTTTCTAGGGAATTTTAGAGAGAAGAAACTCTCTTTCCAAGGAGGCTACCCCTCAGTCATTTTTTATATAAATTAGGAGGCGAAAGGGCTCAATAGGATTTGAAATTTTGAAGTAGATAGGGACTACTAAGAGTCAGGAGCTAAATCTCGTAATTTTCATTTCTTTTCATCATGTACTTGAACAAAATTTCTTGTTAATGAGAGGTTTGTTGTTATCTTCCATCTCAAATTTCTCTGGAGGATTGAGTCACATTGGGTTATGACCCAATTCAGAGGCTCTAGTCTCTCTCATTTTTATTCTACATATGGATTTTCCTCCCTTCTTAGCTGGATTTGTTTATAAACATTGCGTGTTCAAGTCTATCTGCCACCTCTCTTGTGGGAAGTGTGGCTGAAGATAATGTATTCGCAAGCCAAAAATATATAGATGCTTTGCTTTGATGTTGTGATTAGTAATATTCGTGCATCATTCTTTTATGCAATCTAGTGATTGGTTAGTATTTTTATCTGAGCACGTGATGTATAACCTCTTGTGGATGTAGCTCTAGTGTGGACTATAATATAGGTTTTATTTCAATGCAATAGTTAGATTTCAAATACAATTAAACTCATCCTTCCTTTTCCATTTCAATTTTATGCAATTTCCTTTGTTAATATGAATTATAAGTTTATAATGATTGAATAACTTTCTATGTTGTGTAGATACTATTGTTTATTTTCAGGGTTAGAATTTTGATTCATACTCCTTATCCCACCACCAACTTCCTTCCTTCGACCTCAAAAAATCCCTTTACGCACTGTTCACTGAGTTTATTTATAAGTTACTGAAGGCCACTACGTCCATTGATTCTTGTGCAAGATGGGCCCTAAAAGGTACTAGGCTTGGAAAAGGTCTCATACAAAATTCATCTACCCTTCATTACCCTTTACTAACTTCAAATCACCTTCTCTACCATCTTAATTCTCATGGATTCTATCATGTAGCAAAACAAGCCAATATTGTAACATCATGTAGCAATCGAGTAGCATCTTATAGCACCATGTAAACTTGACCAGATTTTCCGTTGAAGCTTGGTTTTTACCTCTTGGACTTCAATAATGTCCCTTATGCTATGAAACTAGGATTGAGGAACACTGAAGCCCACTTATGAATTTCATTTTACCACTAGAACACATTTCAACAATTAGGGTCAGTTGACAAATTTATGAATTGGATCACACAGTGATGATTTTTTTAATTTCCTCATGAAGTATCAAAGGAATTATGTCACTAGATCTAATCTCATTAGAATCCAACAATTAAATATTGATTACATGATTTTTTTTCTTTTATGCAAGGTAGATTAGGTTGTTTTTCTTTGTTATATGCTTCTTAAGCTAGGGTTTCTATTTCAAGTGCTATTATTTCCATTCCATATACTAGATTTCCTTTTAATCCAAAATTTACATTCCACAAATAGATTAATCTTTACATTTTTGCAAGTAGAGTAGCCATACATTCTTTCAATTAGTGTAGCATTTACATTTCTACAAATAGTTTAACATTTACATTTGAGAAAAAAGCATATCCATCTTTCAATATAGAGTAACATTTCCACTTCTGCAAAGTAAATTATAAATTTTATTTCATGAAATTTATTTCCTTACAAATATAGATTCAATTGATAGAGTGGTCTATGTATACCTTGATTTGGTCCATTGCTTCAAAGTGGCTTGAGTAGAGCTTATCCTAATGTTCGTACAACACTGTCACCTCTTAAATTTGTACAAATCCTAGGTTTATAATTAAATTTCTTAGCCTTTGGAATCGCAACACTCTTCTTGCATTACTGAGGCTCATCAATAATACTACTCTTTATCACAACTTTTAGACACCAAAAAATTAGATCTTCCAATCAAAAGTTATGTCACTTGTAAGGTGTGTTCCTTTAAAACCTTAATTTGGAGAATATCTTAATGTCTAAAATTTTCTTTGCATATATCTAATATTTGAGCACTTAAGAATATAAAATTTCTATTGTTAATGGTATGATATCTCTTTTCTACAATTCCATAGGTTTTACTAGAATTTGATGTGCGAAGTGAAACATATGGTAACTTTTCCAAAACTTGTTGATTTTTGGCCTGTACTTACAATCAAAATTGTATAATGTGCCACATGTGCAATTATTCAAATATAGTTTTAAAATTATTACATAAGATAGTTCTATATTTCTTCTAATATCACTGAATAATTCACGATCTAAAAATTACCAAAAAATAAGTTACAGTAAAACTACCAAGATGATCTATTTGAAATAGATTTTAGGAGCATTTCAGAACCCTAAATTTCTCAAAGCATATCCTCGAAAATACGACAAGCTAACATATAAAATTTTAACTATATATATATTATATATATATATTATATATATAATATAATATATATAATATATTATATATTTGTTTAAGCCCTTTTGGGCACTGCAAACCCCAATCATAAGTCCATTAAACTGAGGGATCCTAAGTCCAAAGTGTTTGCTCATGCTTACCTAAAGGAAACAAGGTCAGCTGATTACTCATCTCTAGCAGTTCTCCCTAACTGCTCAGAAATGGTCAAAACTGGACCATATTGAATACCCAGTGCAAAGGGTGCGATGCATATCACCTTCCCAGTGTAAAGGGTGCGATGCATACTGAATGGCCCCTCTGTAGGGTACGATGGGCTAGAATGGACAAATGGTAGAGACAGTTTGCGAGGTGGAAGATCATGGAATCTTCCAGAAACTTCCCCTCTAACACTTGCCTCTTCGTTTTTGACCAGGGATGAGTAAGAGATCATCAGTCTCCAAGTGGAATCAAGAACTATCAGAGAGAGGACACTAATCAAAACTGCAGAAGATGACTCACCCCCCTACAATCATCTATAAATGGATCCCTCATCATAGAGATCCAAAGGATGGAATCTTGTATCTTGTAGAAAAGTGCTATTGGTTTTTTGGTGAAACTTCATAGTGTTGGGTGATCTAAGCTTTACTTGAGGTGGAGAAGGGATTTATTGCTGGAGGATGATGCTGGGTCAGAACTATTGGTTGTAATCCTCTTTCTTTTCTTGATATTAATAAAGCTATTCAAGTTTTCCTCCATATTCTTGTATGT
>APFE031521182.1:321632-338597 GCA_000404065.3 Pinus taeda | reverse complement strand
TAATGCTGATGTGATTGCTAATCTGGAAAAGATATGGAGCTAACTGTGAAAATTGAAATAAATTGCTCTAAGCATAGAACATACCTAAAATTAACAATCTACTAGTGCACAAAATATAGACAAATTTTTACAAAATATGTACAATAACCCAACTTCGTTATATTAATCAAATTGATAACACAACAGTCTAGGGCTCCCTTACCAAGGATAATGGATAATGGCCCTCATACATCCACTAATACAAAATATACAACAACTAGGGCTTGGTGTCTTTCGTGATGACCACCAATGTACCCTGATCAAGATACTCTTACCATTTGTAGCATGCTCTCTCAGCTCCTCTCATTCATACCCTGAACACATCTGCCCGGTCCTTCGGCTCCTGATCTATAGCACTTGCCTCTATCAATGCATCAAGTACATCTGATGACTGAATCTTGGCTCCAGTATGCTTTCTTTCTGACTGTCAGTCCTTCAACGCATCAACACATTGAGACTCCTGCTGAGTTGTTCACAACTCTGTTTGTGAACAATCTTAACTGCCACTGCTGCTCCTCAGTTACTTAGGGACTTCAGCCCACTATAGTCTTCTTGCACTGCTCCAATGAAGATAACATAGGGCACGAAGGGCTGCCACCTATCGCTGCAAGATGTCCTCCTCCCACAATGAACACGGGCTAGGAGGACTAACATAGGGCACGAATGGCAGCCACCTATCGCTGCAAGATGTCCTTCTCCCACAATGAACATGGGCTAGGAGGACTGCCCAACTTCTGCTGTAGATGTCCTTCTCCACAAGACAAGTCTAGGGCTACTCAAACTACTCCTGGCTGATCAGACCCTTGAGCTTCTCTTCTGCCACATCTAACAATCCCTTAGTCCTTGAAAAGACTTGTTTCTTTGGGCTTGAAGCAAGCCTCTACAATCCTCCCAAGTTGTTATTTAGGCTGCTCCAACTCTGCCTTATCTAGGCCCACACATGGTCCACTCTCATGCTGTCCTCCAACAGACTACGAGTGTCCAATACAATGCTGTAGCATCTGCTTACTGGTTAGGACATCCAACACCTTTGGTTACCCTTCCTCTTGGCTGCCAACAGACTCCTA
Source organism: Pinus taeda (assembly GCA_000404065.3). NCBI lineage: Eukaryota > Viridiplantae > Streptophyta > Pinopsida > Pinales > Pinaceae > Pinus > Pinus taeda. The sequence continues at coordinate 337,491 of APFE031521182.1, read as the reverse complement.
CAAATTGTCCAACCTGGACACACATCCATCTAGCAACAATATCACTCAAGAGATGACATACCTGTCCTGCAACCTCCTGCAGCTCCTCTTGACACAAGTGACAGATCCAACTGTTGATGATGACTGTTCTTAGGATGTGACTGCTGTTATAGCTCCTCTAGAACTGCCGTCCAACCACAAACCTCCTCCATAGACCAGCACCCTTGCAGGCCCTTCTCTGCCTTCTTTCCTGCCCTTTGTCCTGTCTGAAACTCTGAGAATCCACAGGTCCAAAGCCTCAACCTGTGGCTATTTCAACACGTCCAACATACCTCTTTTCCTTCCATGCCTTACCTCGTTCCTCCCATGACTGAACTTGGCCTGCTAACCCGCATTTTCTCCAAGTGTAGGAGCCCTACAACAGTCCTTGTTGTGACTCGGTCCTGCACAAGGTTACCTACAGGTCTCGGCTTCTGATCCACATCGGATCTGAGGAAGACAGCTAGAATCTCGGCCTTGTAGGATTCTTGTCTACCTGAGAACAAAGATGATGAACTCGGCATCATTACAGCTGGAGGCTACACAAAAACTCGGCTGCCTCTCCTCTAAACATGTGTCAAAGTCAATGCCAAAAACAAAGACAGAAATCTGTCCTTCCTTCTGCTCGTAATCAATTCCGCAACCTATGGTGTGCGAGGTCTTTCTTCAGGAATAATTTGCACTTGTTCGATGTCCAATAGGCTCACACATGAACCCTTTTTATAATAACTCATGTGGCCTCAACGAATGCCCTTGGTGGGCTTGTCCAGCTGTCATTAGGCCTCTTAACACTAGGCTGACTTGATCTCTTCTTCTCCAGGCCTAACACTCTAAATTCAAAAATTCATGACTCCACTTCTACAACTTGGATTTCGATGATTTTTGTTGCCTCCGGTTCCTCTCGGGGTCCTCCATCATCTCCATCACTCAAATGTCAAATTCTCCTCAGGGTTTTGGCCCCAACACCTTTGGTTACAAAACCCCAAGCTTGTGTTCCAAGCCCACAAAGTGCTTTTGTGGCGCTTTAACCTCCAATCCCCGAACCCTAGGGCTTGGAGTACCTCCCAAGCTACAAAACTCAACAGACATATTTTTGTGGTTTTGTGTTTATGCATGTATACATACCAAACCACTTCTACATGTACATATCTCTGAATAACTTTTGAACTTTTACAAGACAGTCTGTTCGTGGGATAGAATGTTACGAGTTTCAGATTAATATTTTAAATACAAATGTACATTATGATTTATTTCAATTAAATGATAGTTTATTCCAGTTCACAAAATATTGTCAGGTTAGCCAAGCAATGGTACATCTCTTTGCACATATATATTATGCTGATTGTGTAAACATTTAATGATCTTTGCAGTTGAAGATGTAAACGATCTATGGCCTACAGTCAAAGATGGATTTGAGGCTCGTGTGCCCTTTCGGAAAGCTTGTCTTAACAACAAAGCCCGTAATCCTGTTTATGTGGAGAAACTGCCAGTAGAATTCATATTAACAACAGATGCTCGTCTTCGCAACCGTTTTCCACAGGAACAGGCTGTGTTCTGGTTTCGGCATCCTTATGCAACTGTAGTTCTTGTTACTTGTGAGGTATGTTCATAATCAGAATCTGTCATGATTAACAATAGAGATGGTTGTACTGTTCTTAACGATCAAGGCTGTAAAACTGCAAGTAAAGTTTACATCCTCTTTGGAATGATCATGACTGTCTACAATTGAGGAATATTTATGAATTGGAATTAACCATGGTACCTAAGATGTGATCTTCTGTTCAGGCATGTGCTTTTAAACAACTTTGTACGTATTCACGTTGTTAGCTTCTTTCAAACATTATAATAAAACATCTGTTACTCCATATGTTGAAAATTTTAACTGATTGGTGGGTAGAATATATATGCAATCATATTGGCAAGGGTTTACTTGTTTTCAAGATTTTTTTTTTGTCAAAGTCATCTACAAGTCTTCAGTATCAAATTTTTCTAAATTAATTCACGAGTTAAATTTTTTCTCTGCTGTACATTTCAAGAATTGGGGAAAATTCTAGTTGAAGATGATGGTTTTCTTTCAAGTAACTGAGCATTTAACCTTTTGATCTATGAATCTATAGAAAATAAGATAGTTTAATGATCCATTGAATGGCTAATACTTGATATCCAATATAACTGATTGGAGTATTTTACTTCAAAGATTAGACATGAAAGCCTATGAAGTTTGAAAGTTGGTTGTCAGGAGAGAACATTAGGCTATAATGATGTGACCAGTCATGTTAATTACACTGATCTTTGTCATGTTAATTATGCTGATCTTTATCATTTGCAGTACATTAGGTACAAAATTAGCTATCCATATAATCCACAATTCATCTAGGGCCGTTTAAACTTATCCAAAATGCATCTAGTACCTTTGATGCTTCATTTCATGATAAGTATCACACTTAGGTGTTTGTGAATCCCATGTAGACAGTCCAACCAACTTGACACTGATCTACAAACTGAGTATTAGGTCAAATCGACAGATTACATATCTCTCACAATGCAATTTTTTTTGCAGTTGTGGCTTTGTCACAAGGCTGGAGGTAGTTATTTATGACAATGTAAGGCCAAATGACAAACCACATGGAAAAGCCTTTTGAGAGAAAAGTCTTGATATATCATATTCCCAGGACGGTTAATTGTGATTCAGTTTTGTTGCTGAAGAGTGGGGATTGTAATTACTAATGATACTATTGATATTTAACTTGGGGCAAGGTTTATAACTTTATACAGATTATTTTTGTAAGTAATTTATTTAGCTGTGTATAGGGATCTTGCTTTTCCCCTTAAAAATATTATTTCCAAATTTGGTCTCATGGCATGATTAATGTTGCACACGCTATGTACATATTGTGGACTTATGCCAGAGTGGTCATACTTGGACGTGGTGAGGTTCTTGACAAGGAGTTGACTTGACAAAATTGAAAAAACATAAAATATTCAAAATCTATTTGTTGATGTTTGTAGCTCGGGCCGGTACTTTTGAATTGGGTTAAGTATCTAGGCGTGCAGAATTAGGCCACAGATTTCCTTAGGACAATTGCTCAAGTGTGAGCAAGTCGCCAATGTAACTTAGTGTAAGTTTAGATTTAGAAAAAAAAACACGTAATTATTACGTTGGTTAATTGAGCTAAAGAAATTAGGAAAAGTAAAGTAAATTATTTTAGTGGTTATGTTTTAATTTGAACCGTTGATCTCAAGTGAGGCAAGTTCTAATCTTGGATGCCAATCACTTTGGAGATTAGGGTTAGGGATCTATCTCAATGTAAAGTTAAAAAGGCAAGGCTAGGGAGAGTAGAAGACACACCATATTGCAGCACATGACATTGATAGAGGCATTTCAATGAGTGGAGAAGGACTTACATTCTAGTGTGCCAAGTCCGAGGAAGTGCAGAAGGGCAACATTGAAGATCTAGATTAACCAAGGAGATCGAGGATTGATCCAGGGCCTAATCCGCTAGATCATATCCAAAGCATTTTGTATTTGTAATTTTCTAAGTTGGGCCATTATCCTAGGACAAGAGCCCATGTGTGTTCAAATTTAATGAAGAACTGTTGATTGGGAAGAATTTGTTTGTGTCATTGTGATTGTGACTGAGATTGGTTATGAATAATTTTGCTTCCGCCAATTGTGTTAAGAACTTAGCTGTGCTTTCATTCAGTGATCTGCAATCTACTAGGTTAATGAATTGTCAGGTGCTAGGTTCAAGGAAAAAATAATGTGGTATTAGAACGAGAAACTCTAAAAATTGATGTATGAATCACAGGAAGCTAGGATTTTATAGGGATTGTCGAGGCCATGTTTGACAGTGATTATACAAGGCACACATTTTTTAGGCTGTACATTGTACAATGACTAAAGAAATTTGTAGATATATATTGTTCGAAGCTGACTTAAGGGGTGACAACTTATGGTGGTCGATAGCCTAGTTGTTAGCGAGCCACCTAGTTGCCAAAGAAGTCTGTAGATGGAGATAACATTGTAGAAGAGGGATGTGCTACGTGGTTTGAGGGGCTAGTCATTAGCTAAAGTGGCTGATAGCCCCAACCAACCTTGCACAAGAGATAAAAAAGTGTCGAGGGACAAGAGATGACTAGTCTACAGGCATAATTTCGACAATGCAAAGGGGAGTGGCAACAACAAGGAACGTGGATCAGGATGGACTGACAATAGGGGCTTGCGTGCGAGGAACCTCAAGCCAAGAAGAATAAGTTGCCAAGGGGGGTCGAACTCAAGTCAACAACACAAGTTACAAGCCTGCAGAGATAGCTATAATTGAGCAATAACAAGAGACAAGTTGTGCGTAGGAAACACTTTTAGGGGTTAGGCAACTGTGACTCACAAGGCTGGCAGACAGTTGATGGGGATGAATGTAGAGTCGTGATTGGACCAGTGTCGGCGTTGCGAGTTGATGACAGGTGAATAGGGTGGAGATGCAACCACAACTGGCAAGTTGGGTGTTGGGATCAAAGATGGGTATGCTCGTAGGGAGGTCGCGTGATAGCTTGCAAAGGTAGATCCGCATGCTGCATGTGTTATAACAACCGATTGTGCCATGAGGGACAACTGTAAGGGTTATGGGAGCAACGTGCACAACAAGTTGAGGCTGTTGGTTAAGGCAAATGCGCAAGGAATAGATAGGGCTATTGTCAGGCCAATTGTCTAAGCGCACAAGAAAGCAACCATAGTCAGTAATTGACGTATGGAACCACTAGCGCAAAGGCATGCTAAGAGTGGGCCAACAATTGTTGATGCTTGAGACGCTTGCAATTGGGCCATAATAGAGTTGCAGGATGTAGTGGCCATCAAGGAGTCGTTGGCATAGCTACTCAACATGGTGTAGAGTCGCTGGGCAAGGGATTTGTTGGGACAACCACAAGCCAATAGTGGTCGACAGAGTGTGACATGAAGGACAATACAAACAAAGCTTACCAATAGGATTGACAAAGATTAGCCCTCAGAGGAGAGAGAGAGATGTTGTACCAATCGAGGGATTGACAACAAGTGTCATGGGTGTCTTAAAGGAATGAGACAGATCCATGAGGAAGATCATTGTAAGTCTATAAACCCCCAAGTTTTTTGGGGGTGCCAGAAGGACTTAGCTTAGGGGCCATAAAGAGAAGCAAAGTATTGGCATAGAATAAGGAGCAGAAAGCTATGAAGGTTGAGGAGCTCAAAGGGAGACAACCTTTAGGTTTGAGTGGGGAGTCGTCAAAAAATCCTACTTAGTCTATCGAGAAGGTCTCTTGTTATGTGATGACCTTATAGGTTGTTCAAGAGTTGGAGGCTTCTAGGAATCTGTCCAAGGCGAGTAGAACTTCAAGGATGTTTCTAGACCAGTTGGTAGGGAAGGCTTCTAGTTCAAAGGGAGCAACCATGGTAGTGGATGCAATTACAGTATCAAAGCCATTTCTAGGGGATGTAGTACCTCCCTTGCTAAGAGGGAGTGTTGATGTTTGTAGCTCGGATAGGTACTTCTGTATAGGCCTAAGTGTCTAGGCGTGCAAAAGTTGCCCACAAATCTCCTTAGCAAACTTGCTCAAGTGTGAGCAATTGGCTAATGTAACTTAGCATAACTTAGGAAAAACACATGATTATTATGTTGGCTAATTGAGCTAAAGAAACTTAAGAAAAGTAAAATAAATTACTATACTGACTATGTTTTAATCTCAACCATTGCTTTCAAGTGAGGCGAGATCTAATCTTCGTCGTCAATCACTTTGGAGATTAGGGTTAGGGATTTAACTCAATGTAAAGTTATAAAAGCAAGGCTAAGGAGAGGAGAAGACACACCGTACAAAAGCGCATGACATTGAGAGAAGCATCTTAGTGAGGAGTGGAGGACTTAAAGAACCTTAATCAAAGTTTATTAGAACAAATCAAAAGTTTAAAAGATGAGGAGAAAGAAACTAAGAATAAAGTCAACAATCTAGAAGACGAGGAACTTTCACATCTAAAGAATCATAATCAAAACCTACTTATGCAAATAAAGAAGCTTGAGAATGATAAGAAGTCACTAAAAGACAACTTAGGACAATGTATTCAAAAAGCATCAAAATCTTCAGATGTGCAAATTCAAGTTGAAGGAAAGGGAAGAAAAACTGATCCAAATAATACCACAATTCAAAATGATCCCAATCCAATTGAATTCAAGACGTACTTAGAAGTTGTAGTTCAAACAACGGAAATTTCAATTGAAGATCCAACAATTAACCAAGCCACTTCTGTACCTGAAGGAAATCAGATACTTCCAGCAAACCAAGAAATCACCACAAATAGGTTAAGGGAGATCATATCACAAGAACTCCTTATTGACACCCAAATCATAAAAGCAAACATCTCAACTAGTCTGCAAATTCATATCATTCAGACCAGAAACAAGTGATTTATATTCCAAACAATATCAATGCCACCATAATCCAGTCTTGTGATAACCACTGTTTTAAAAAACGGCCGAGTCAACATTGACTCGGCCGGGTTGATCCGGGTCATTAGCCTCCACAATGAAACGGTGGGTGAATCGGTTCGGACGGCCGAGTTAGCCATGACTCGGCCGAGTCATTCAATGACTCGGCCGAAACGGACCGTTTCTGTTATGACTCGGCCGAGTCACAAGAAATGGCCAGCGGGATGTTAACTCAGCAATTTAACAACTTTTAAATGGATTTTAAATTTGTTTGGTGGTTAGTTTGGAGTCCAAACTGTTATATGAATTTGCAAATTGTATTTTGGGGTCCATATCCCCCTCCCAAACCCTATTTAACACAGTCAAATGCTCTCTACTATTGATATGCTATTCAAATTTCATGGTAATGTTAAATCCTTTTACTTAAATTTTTAACATTACCATGAAATGACTCAGGATGTTTGAGAGTGGTTTCGGCCTCATTGGATTTCATATGGAGAAAGTAGAATTTTAGATTTCCTTCAAAATCCAGCAGACTTATCAGTTTTTTCAAGATTTTAGGATTGGAGGATTGCAATGTTTCCATTGAATTTTGTCATGTATTAGGGTATGGAACTCGTATTTAATCAAGAGCACCAATCCCTCTATGTACCTTGATGTTGGTGACATTGGTTGTCGAACCCCTCTGGGATTCACTCCCAAACCAGGAGCTTCTGAAAATGTCGCTCCCGCTCCCGTTTTCATTCTCGTTCCCCACTTTCGCTCCTGTTCAGTTGAATGCAGATCCACCAGCCTCAATCTCACAGCCAGCAAGGACTCCCGTTGTAGGTGCTTCCTCTGCTCATAATGGAAAATTACATGCTGTAAATGCATATCCAAAATTGGCTGTTGTTAAATCAAACAGCCATCTGATTATAAACTGTAATCATATCTGAAATACTAAGAGTCCATAATCATCTGCTAACCAAATACATATGCTGTCTAATAAGTAAAATAAACCATCCACACATATATATGTGCTGTTGATCTGCCTGTGATAAAGGTCCAAAAAAGTATAGACAAAAATAAGTCTGTGATATGTCATTCTGGTTCTGCTATAATCTGTCTGTCCTCAGGAAAAGGAGGATGATGGTACTGAAAATGTTCATGGCCAATCTGCTCAGCCACATGCCACGTCCTGAAAGCGTGCTGCGTACCCTCTTTGGATAAGCTGTCGGAAAGAGAATTCCTTTCCCTGTATATATGGCATCATGTAATGTAATCAAAACGAGCTTTTAGAATCATAACTTAATCCAATAAATTTTTGATTGTGTGTGTGTGACATGTTGTAAGCTGGCTGAACCAATCTGTTATCACTTTGGAGTCCCCATAAACCTGTAACTGATGACATCCTTTTTCAATAGCAAAAAGCAGAAGTAACTTTAGACTGTAAAGTTCCGCAAAATTGTTTGTACCATTCCCCAAACCAAATTTTTAATTTGAAGTGATGATTTTCATTAATGTGAAGAACTGCACCTCCACCACATCTGTTATGTTGAGCTGAACCATCAAAGTAAGCCCAAGGTTTTGTATGATCAATGGATTCTTCAAAGATAACTCGGGATCTGTGATTCTCCTCCTCTTCAGTAATAGATTATAAATGGCTATGACTTGAGTGCTGGTCAATTCTGGTGAAAAGGCACTGTTTTGAATTTTTTTACGATTTCTTCCTATCCAAATGCCCCAGCAGATTAGTGGAGGGATGTTCCTTAATTTTGGTGGGTGAGCTTCGTTCCACCATTTCATCCATGTTTCATTTATATTTGCACCCTGCCACTTTATACTCACCGCCAAAGCATGGTAAATTAAGTTCCATACATGTTGAGCAGTTGAACAAAACAAAAATAAGTGCCCTACCATCTCTTCTGCATTCATGCATAGAGAGCACCATGAAGGTCCATGATAAGATCTCTTCTTCAGATCTTCTCCGGTAGGCAATTTATTCTCCAGTGCGCACCAGAGTAACATTCTGGACTTTGCAGGACACCTCAATTTCCACAAGTGTGTCCAGTGTCCACAACCATTTTACTATCTCAGGCTCTTTTGATGCACATAGGACGAAGTATCCTAATTTGGGAGAATAGATACCCTGTTTTGATGGTGCACATAATAGATCATCATCCCGATCCTGAATTCTAACATGCGATACAGTAAGTGCATTTGTATAATCATCCCATGCCAGGGGCCAATGTTCAGGAATGTATAAAGTCCTTGCCGACAACCAGCGTTGACCCCATATCGAGGTGTTGACCTGATACGCCACCTGATTCAATTGTCTTATCCCCTGATTTGCCAAGAAAGTAACTAACTCCTGTGAAATGAATGACGGTGTTGTAGCCTCTTATAAAAGGGGTCATTACTGATATTCATTAAGAAAGAGATTCCTAAGGGAAAAAGAGGGAGGAAAGTAGTCGTGTCAAGTTATTACAAAGTGTAAAGGTTTAAAAATGAACTCTCTTTTCTTTTCTTTTACTGTGAAACACACATATCTAATTAAGTAAACACAATCTATTTTTTAAGGTGTTGTAACCTTCTATAAAAGGGGTCATTATTGATATTCATTAGGAAAGAGATTCCTAAGGGAAAAAAGAGTGAGGAAAATAGTCTTGTCAAGTTATTACGAAGTGTTAAAAATGAACTCTTTTTTCTTTTCTTTTATTGTGAAATACACATTTGGGAAACCCACCAGTCCCTTCTCCTCATTATAAAGGATTTTAAGGATACCTCACAATGGCCTTTTGACTTTTCTAATTAAGAAAATGCAATCTATATTTTAAGGGGTCGTAGCCTTCTATAAAAGGAGTCATTACTAATATTCATTAAGAAAGAGACTCATAAAGGAAAAATATATTGAGACAAGTAGTCTTGACAAGTTATTACAAAGTTAAGCAGTTCCTCTCATTTCAAGGATGGTACCTATTGACCCCTAATCTGAAAGGATTATTTTAAATATTGTGAGTTAAGCATTTGAGCAAACCAAGAGACCTTGGAATTGAAATCCCAAGAGTCTCTCCACTCATTATAAATTCATGATATGGTTAATGCAATAAACAAGTTCATTCTTGGAGTTACCTCTTGGCCTGACATGGTATCAAAGCTAGCTTCATTTTAGCTTCCCTTTGCTCCTGTAACTCCCTTTTGCCATTTTTGGCAGCTCCAGAATCTGTCATTTTTGTCAACTTCTCTGCATGTTGCATGAGTTCTGTAATTCTGGCCGAAATACTGAATTGAATTGAGTGAGAAAACTGTGATGCGAGCTCTATGTTATTCTTTTCCATTGAAACTCTTTCTCTGTTCTCTATCCATTCAATCCTCTGTCCTTTGTCCGCCGATATCTCTCTGTGAAATTTATTGCTGCACGTTACTGCTGTCTGTGATTTGAGTGTGAATGGTGAGTTTGAAGCCAACATTTGAAGCGTTGAACAATGACTGAATGTTAAAATTGGCAACTAGAGTCAACTTCCACCTTAGGACAGCTCATATGATGAAGATGATTATTGCATTGGCTTCCTCTTTCCGAGAGGTAGAATTTTGATATAAAGATCATCTCATTCTGACAAGCAGAAATAGAATTTTGAATTTATTCTTTCTCATGGACAAATTGTCAAGGTCGGCCTCAGTCAAATGTAGGCTCATGAAGCCCAATGGATGTGTCCCCTCACCCTCAACGAATTGTATAAATAGGAGTGACCCTTCTCTCATTTGGACATTCACTCATCTCATCACATCGTCTTCTCTCTCCTCTCTTAATTGGTTCGTACACTTGGAGGCTCTCTCTTCTTCACACGTGTGGAATGAAGGCAGATTTCAGGAGGACGGAATTTCTGTGATTAGGGCAGCATTGAGCAGCGTTGACTTGGGCACTTTTTTGACCATGCGTTGACTTCTATTTGGGGCCAGAATTTCGATTTTTTCAGGCTGCATTTTTTGGCATGAAATTTAGGGTGATTGGGGATTGTTTGACTGTGTTGACTGCAGCATTGACTTTCTGGTTTGACTGCAGAAATTACAGCAAGGTTTGTTTGGGTTGACTGAGACCCTCTTTGGGGGCCACATTATTTTGCTGTTGACCGAGCTGATTAGAGGATGATTTGGGGCAGTTTTGACCACTGTTGAATTTCTGGTTAGGGCTTTATTGTCTGCTGATTTGACTGCTGTTTTGGCAGATCTGTTTTGGGTTTGTATTTATGATATTTGTACTCTCTCTCTGTGCCGAACTATTGAAGAATAATAAGAAGATTTGATCAAGGGGTTTTCCCACATTGGGGTTTGTCCCTGACATCTGCCACATCTTGTGTCCTCTTGTCTTGGCTTGTCTTCTACATATGATTTTATGTTCTATCTACATTTGCTGTCAATGTTTATAAGTTAATGTGATTGCTGCTGGATATAAATGGAAATTTTCATTGGGTTGCTAAAGGAACATTGAAGTAAATTGTGCTTAAGCATAGAACATACCATTGTTAGCTAAAATTAACATGGTATCATGTTATCTAAAATTAACATGGTATCAGAGCTCAGGTGAAGACAAAGCCCAAGCAAAAGAGAAACAAAGCAATCACTAAGGGAAGCTATTGGACAAGGACTTGGAACTAGTCCCAATGATGACTACATCTTTCTTCAAATCCAAGGATAAGCTTAAGGACAATTATGACTATCATGCATGGAAGATGACTTTGGACTTGACTTTGGAAGAGAATGATGCCATGGACTATGTCAAAGGAAGAATAGTAGAGCCTCCTTCAAATGCATCCATTCTGCGCAAACCAAGTACAAGAAAGGTGAGGTAAAAGCTAAGAAGATTATTGTTGATTCCATTCATAAGCCTTTGGTTGCATATATTTTTGATTTGGATATTCAAAGTAAACAATGCAAATCAAATTCTCTTTCTCAAGAACAAGTTGAAAGATATCAAGATGGATAGAGGAGAATCCATCCAATCCTACTTCATGAGGATTACCGAGATCAAGAATGATCTCCTATCTATTGGTGAAGTCACTAGTGAACGGGAAGTCTCTTATTGCACTTGGGGGCCTTACAAGAGATTGGGATGTGTTCAACACAACCATTCTCAACAATGACAGGATTCCGGGATTTGATGAACTATTGGCCAGATGCACTCAAGAAGAAATAAGGATGATGGAAAGAGACAAGCCCTCAAATGGAAACAATCCTACCATCTTCTCTGCTCATTCTAAGAGAAGGAAAAATGCTAAAGTAAGAAGCCTAACAAATATCAAGGGTACTTGGATGTCATGAGTACTGTCATTCCCTTGCTCTTTCGAAGAAGCTATGAAGCACTAGGTAGAAAGATGCGATAACTAAGGAGTATGAGTCAATCATGAAGAATGATGTCTGGGAAGTGGTGCTTAGACTTGACAAGTTCGTAGTCACATCAAAATGTATCTACAAAATTAAACATGGAGCTGATGGAAGTGTTGAAAAATATAAGGCAAGGTTTGTGGCTCGTGCTTTCTCTCAAAAGGAAGGAGTTGACTATGATGAAATATTTGCACCTATTGCTCGATACACTACTATCTGATCCATAATTGCTCTAGCTGCCAATCAAGGATGGAGCCGATATCAAATGGACGTCAAGACTGCTTTCTTGCATGTCTCACTTAAGGAGCATGTCTACTTGGAACAATGTCAGGGGTTTGATGTACAAGATAGAAGGACACATGTGTGCAAGTTGAAGAAAGCCCTCTATGGGTTAAAGCAAGCCCTTAGGGCTTGGTATGAGAGGATTGATAACTATCTTATGAAGTTGGGATTTATACTTCAAAGTTGAAAAGGACATGCCACTTATTTTGGTCTTGTATGTTGATGATCTATTTTGACTGGTGTAGACCCTCTCATTTATCAATGCAAGAGGGAGTTGACTTCTGAATTTGAGATGAAGGACTTAGGATTGATGCATTACTTCATAGGCTTGGAGGTTTGGCAAAAGGAAGGTGAGATTTTCCTTTCTCAAGGGAATTACATTGTGAAGCTGTTAGAAAGATGCGGTATGGTGGATTGAAAATATGTGTCTACTCCAATGGAACTAAATTTTAAGAAGCTGTGTGGAAGTGTTGCTGGTCCTGAATTGGCGAATCCTTCTAAAGATAGACAACTTGTGGGGGCCCTGATTTCTTGGTAAACTCTTGACTGGACATATCCTTCATTGTAAATACTTTGATTTAATTGATGGTTGAGCCTCATCATATACATTGGGTTGTTGCTCAAAATCTCTTGAGATATCTTCATGGTACTTTCAATGATGGTCTGAGGTAGACTGTCGAGAATTTGAGACTACATGGATATTTTGATCTTGACTGGGTTAACAGTGTGATAGATAGAAAAAGCACATTAGGATGTTGCTTCTCTTTGGGATCTGCTTCAATTTCTTGGATGAGCAAGAAATAAAAATTGGTTCCTTTAAGCATCGCCGAGGCTGAATATATTGCAGCTAGTATGGCCTATTGTGAAGCTATTTGAGCATGTGCTGGATACCGCCATCATTTATAGCAATAATCAAATTGGGATTCGTCTTTCAGAGAATCTCGTGTTCCATGACCATGCCATGTATATTGGTATCAGGTACCACTTTATTTGAGATAAGGTGCAACAGGGAGCAATAAGGCTCCAACACATCAAGATTGATGAAAAGGTTGCTGACATCCTCAAAAAACCTTTAGGAAAGGCCACGTTCTTAATCTTCAGAGAGCAACTTGGAGTCGTGGAAAGACCCTCTCATGAGGGTCTTGCTTGAGTTGGACATTGAACTCTGGGAGTTCTTGGGGGACTTGGGGTACTTCTTGGAGCTACATGAGCACATGGTGAGTGGTTCACCTTCCCTTGTGGATTATATACCCCAACATGATTGAGCACAGGGTGAGTGGTTCACCTTTCCCTGTGGATTATATACCCCAACATGATTGAGCACAGGGTGAGTGGTTCACCTTCCCTTGTGAAGGACACTATTTGAGCACAGGGTGAGTGGTTCAGCTTCCCCTGTGAAGCTAGTATGGCTTATTGTGAAACTATTTGAGCATGTGCTAGATACCACCATCATTTATAGCGATAATCAAATTGGAATTCATCTCTCAGAGAATCCTGTGTTCCACGACTTTTCCAAGCATATTGGTATCAAGTACCACTTTATCTGAGATAAGGTGCAACAAGGAGCAATAAGGCTCCAACACATTAGGACTGATGAAAAGGTTGTTGACATCCTCACAAAACCTTTAGAAAAGGCCACATTCTTAATCTTCAGAGAGCGACTTGGAGTTGTGGAAAGACCCTCTCATGAGGGTCCCGCTTGAGATGGACATTGAGCTCTGGGAGTTCTTGGGGGACTGGGGTTACTTCTTGGAGCTACATGAGCACAAGGTGAGTGGTTCACCTTCCCTTGTGGATTATATACCCCAACATGATTGAGCACAGGGTGAGTGGTTCACCTTCCCCTGTGAGGGACACTATTTGAGCACAAGGTGAGTGGTTCACCTTCGCCTATGGTTGATAACATATGCATAGGATGAGTGGTTCACCTTCTCCTATGGCATATGAGTAGGATGAGTGGTTCACCTTCTCCCGCAGATGCCCCAACATACATCCCACCCTTGTAGTCTGAGACTCTTGGGAAGTACCTCTTATTTGGCCAATGCGTTGGGAAAAGTGGTTAGGGACCATATCACTACAGATAGACACATCGTGTATTGCCGTACTCCCTATGTCTAGGATGCATGATGTTCAACAACTTGATCGCTTAGGATCAAGTCCGATTGGGTTCTACCTCTGATTATGTGGATTGACTTTTGTCAATAGGAAGAGAGTGGCAATGTCTTGTAACTCACTCTCTATCGATCCTTCTTATTGATCATTATATCAATCTTCAGTAGAGACAAGGCGAGATGCAGAGATAGTACATGATGATCGATGGATATTGGCAGGTGGAAGTCTCCCTAGTCGAGAGGGAGTGTTAAAGTTGGCAACTAGGGATCAATTCCCTCCTTTGGTAGCTCCTCTTTTGATGACACTCTTCACCCTTGAAGGACACATGATGGCATTATTCTTCATTTGAAAATTTGGAATTTTTTTCCACCTACAAATGCCTCAAAATCGAGTCAACCCCAAGCTGCCCCTCTTTAAGTCGGCCTAGTGATGAATAGACATGTCTTTTCACCTCATGCCAACCACTATAAATATAAGTCAAGACCTCCTCATTTTGACACATTTCTTTAACAACACAGTCTCTCTCATCTTCTGATTGGTTCATACACCTTTTGAGGCAACTCTATCTTCCACATGTGTGAAGGGTTTCTTGGTTGTTCTGATTTCCTGCGTTGACTTTCTTTTGCAGCAGACTTTGACCAACATTGATTGAGGACTTAGGGAGATTGTTTGACTGCGTTATGACTTGGAGAAACTCTGTTTGGTCAGGTCACATCTTCTGGCACAGATTCTGAGGTTTTTTGGGCAGGTTGGCCAGTGTTGACTGCAGGCAGACCGCAGACTTTGCCCGCGGGTTGTTGACTTTGGTTGACCAAATTTTGATCTCTGTTTTGGGTTGCCTTTGACCTGCTGAAAAGGCCGAGTTCCTTGCTGATTTGACCAAGCTGATTGGAGGCCATTTGACAGCTGTTTGACCACCATTGACTGGGTTGGCTAGGTCTCATTGACTGCTGTTGACTATTGCAGAACTGTTGACCAATTACTTTGATCAGATTGGGTCTCATCTCATTGGTTGGTCTATTTCATTGGCAAGTCAACATTTTGACTTTGACTATTGTACTCTATTAGATATTCTCTCTCTGCTGAACATTTGATATTTGATAATAAGAAGGATTGATTAAGGGTTTTC
Source organism: Pinus taeda (assembly GCA_000404065.3). Taxonomy (NCBI): domain Eukaryota; kingdom Viridiplantae; phylum Streptophyta; class Pinopsida; order Pinales; family Pinaceae; genus Pinus; species Pinus taeda. Next base: position 322,140 of record APFE031521182.1, on the reverse strand, counting down.
CCCTTCTAGGGGTTTTTCCTTGGCTTTAGCCAAATATCTGTGTTCTCTTGTCTTGACTTGTCTTCTGCTTTTTATTATTTAGGTTCTATCTATAGTTATTATCAATGTTGATCTAATGGTTGATGTGATTGCTATTGAAATCTAAGTGGAAATGGTCATTGGGCTGATAAAAACGACATTTTACAAGCATAAAACATACCATTGTTAGTGAAAATTAACACCTATTAATCATTGTGACTAGTCAATGCTATAAGTACACTATGGCATGGCATTGTATCATCATATATCTCTTATTCATTATTCAATATATTTATTATTTATCCTATATGGATTTTAGCCTTTTGTCTTTGTTACATTGGATATATAGTAAATTGTTAAGTTATGGTATGTTCTATGCTTATAACAATTTACTTCTTTTTCTTATTATATTCAACAGATTAGCAATCACATGTACATAAAGTAAAGTGCAGATAGAACATTAAACGATCGACAGAAAACAAGCCAAGAC
>APFE031521182.1:294616-308057 GCA_000404065.3 Pinus taeda | reverse complement strand
AAATAATTATTATATATATAATTTTTGCTCTCGTATGATGATGATTTTTACCCACGAATAGAAAATAGACATTATTATATATATAATTTTTGCTCCCGTATGATGATGATTTTTACCCACTTATAGAAAATAGACGGATCTCTGCGGATTCGGATCCGAATCCGTCTTCGATCCGGGGATCTGCAGATCCAGCGATTAAGCCCGACGGATCCGGTAACATAGGCGATAATAGATCCAAAGTAATCTAGGATCTTGTACATTCTGTTGTTTGTGGACCTATGTCTGACAAATCCTTGGGTGGTCATTTGTACTATGTCACTTTCATTATTTGATTACTCTCGTAAAACATGGATTTATTTCTTGAAATCCAAGGATGAAGTGTTTGAAAATTTTTAAGGAATTCAAGGCACAGGTTGAAAATGCTACAGGAAGAAGGATCAAGACATTAAGATCTGATAATGGAGGAGAATACATATCTAAGGGGCTCATTGCCTTCTACAATTATAGTTACCTCCTATCTTCAACAAAATGGAATTGCCGAAAGAAAGAATAGAACTATTATGGAAGCTTCCCAAGCCATTCTTCATGATGAAGAGCTTCCTATGTGTCTATGGGGAGAAGCTTCAAAATAGATGTCCACAAACTCCACACTGAATCTTGGAATATAAGACTCCGAAGAAGTCTTCAAAGGTGAGAAGCCTAATGTTCAACATTTGAGAATTTTTAGTTGTCCCATTTATGTTCATGTGCCCAAGGAGAAAGGAACAAATTTGGAGCCTTCCGGGAACTTTTGTTGGCTACAATGAAAATTCAAAGGCTTTCAGAGTCTATGTGCCAGGACAACGATCAATTGAAACTTGCAGGGATGTCATTTTTGATGAGGATGTTTCTTTTTGGAAGTCCAAGGGATCACACTTGGACTCTGATGATGAGATGCAGGCGACTCCTAAGAATGTGGAATCAAAATCTAAAGAGCATGATCCTATGGAGCAAGATTCTATAGAAGAGTCGGATGAACCACATAAATTTGTTGATTCACCAAGAGTTATTGTACCAGAAACTAGAAACAAACCAACTTGGCTTTAAAGAACTTTAAAAGAAGCAGAAGGTCATGCTGTTGATTTGGGGTAGCATCGGATGTGCTCTAGCCATGAAAATTGGTGGAGAGGCTAAAGCACATGAGATCTCCAAGACCCAGAAATAGTTTGGGGAAATTCCACTCAGTTAGAGAGATATTAAAATAATTAATATTTTTAATGGAGTTCCTAAGTCTAAACTTAGAAAAATTAAAATATTAATAGGTATTAATATAAAACTGGGTGAGAATGTTCTAAAAGACATGGATCAAGCCAAATCTAATCTTAGTTGTTGATTAGAGATTTAATCTCAGCCGTTGAAAACTCAACAGAAAAAGTATAAGAGGAGGCTAGAGGGTCAGATGGAGATACACCAAGATTGATCAGTCAGTTTGATTTTCTGGAGCGGGGTTTACTGAGAAAATTCGAACAAGTGATCTGAGTTGCAGCTAGGGGCAATGAGTGCATAGCAGAGAGGTAGAGATAGTGCCGAAGGACCAGCGCAAAGGTAGAGGAGGCTACGTAGAACTAGCAGGAGCCACATAGAGGGCCAGAGTGATTGCGCAGAGGCTAGCAGGGTCTGCGTGGGTGATTCAGAAGGCCATAGAGCCAACGTAGAGCAGCAGAACGCTGACGCAAGGGGCTTCAGAGTGACTTAGAGGCCAGGAGGGCTGACGCAGAGCCTCAAAGAAGTGTTGGAGAGATTTTCGTGGAGAAGACTTGCTGAATATCTGCTTCCGAAGAGAGGTATTACTGCCAGATAGATTTCTCTGTTGGGTGAGCTAGTTTGGCACCTTAGTTGTACTCAAGAAAGCTGCTTAATAATAAAACCCTCAGAACTGCTGCACCAGTTTTCCCAAGTTGGGTTTTTCTGGGGACAATTGTCCAAAAATAACAGTGTCCTTTGTGCGTTTGCTTGTTATTTTCAGTTGATGATTTGTAGATGGTTGAGACTGCATTTTTGTTTATTTTCAGTATTTATATGGTTAAATAATTGGTTAAGAAATAAACAAGTAGGTGAAATAAACCAGATAATGTAGGAAGAATTTCTAACGTGTTAGAGTTAGAAATTTCAACATGGTATCAGAGGGTTGCAGATCATAGGAGAACTGAAGGCACTAGCTAAATCAGAAAATTTGCAGTAGAAACAGCTGCCTCGAGAGACAAAGTTGTTCGTAAGCAGAAAGCAACAGAGGAGTGACGAAGCGGGCCTGCATCATCATTTCAAGCCAGAGAGATGGCCAACACAGAGGTAGAGAGAGGCAGAAGAGGCTTGCGAAGAGCCACATCATCCTACTCAGTCAAGTAGGCTTGATGCAGTTGGCCAGATGAGCGATTCAACCTTTCTGGGATTGTGCAGAGCTACAAGGCTCAGTGTCTTCAGCTGCTGGGGCCTAGGGAGTTGTGGGAAGATTGTGGATTGGGACGCTGGTGGGGTGTTGTTGCTATCGAAGTAGAACAATACCTAACGGGACAGAACTAAGGTAGAGGGAGTCGCTGCCTTGAGGGATTTCTAGCCAAGAAATCTAGTTCTGTGTTGCAGGTGCAAAGAGGATCAAAGAGGAGCAGTTCGATAGTTGGCGGAGAATTTCCAGGAGGGAAATCGAGACTCAGAGGGAGTCTAGGAGAGGATTTCCAGGAGGAAAATCGAGACTTAAAGGGAGTCTAGGAGAAAACTTCTAGGAAGGAAGTCAAGACTCAGAGGGAGTCGAGGAGAAGAGCGGAGATGGCAATGAATGGACTGAGGGATTAGGACAGATTGGACGGGGCCTCCAACTTTGTCATCTGGAAGGCCAGGATCCTGTCTGTTCTAGATAGACATCGCATCAAGGGCATAGCCTTGAGAACCGTGGTTATCCCAGTCGACCCAACTGATAACGAAAGGTATGAGGATGCAATGGCCAAGGCAAATTGCATAATCATTGATGGGGTCAAGGATCATGTAGTACAACATATTGCCGATAAGAACATGACAAAGGAGATGTGGGATACCTTGACGACATTGTATCAAGGCTCTTCCGTGTAAAGGAAGATGCTACTAGAGAATCAACTGCGGTCGTATTAGATGCAGAAGGGGGAGCAGATAGATCTATACCTTAACAGTTTGCAGGAGATTCAGGACCAACTTACTTCCATAGGGGCCACGCCGGATCAAGAGTTCATGGTGAGGACTGCCTTGAATGCATTGTCCGAGGATTGGGAGACATTTGTCCAAAGCATTTTGGGTAGAGCTACTCTTCCAAGATGGGAAGAGATGTGGGTAGCTCTTCTCCAAGAAGAGATTGGACGACTAACCAAGGCGGGAAGTAGCAGCGAAGGAGGTCGAATCAAGAAAGAAGAGGAGGAGGATGCAGCTCTGGCATCTGCGGGACAACGGGGGAAGAGGAGGAAGAAGGACATCTCCAAGGTGAAATGCTTCCATTGTGAAGAGTTGTCATTATGCAACCCAGTGTCCCAGGAAGAAGAATAAGGGAGAGGCTTTTGACTCAAAGGCAGCTCCGGCTAAGGCGGAGAAAAAAGTCGAGATGGATGATGATTGTGACATGAGTGCTCATGCACCTCTCGAGAAGAGGTGGGGAGACATCGAGCTGTAGTCAAGAGGACTAGAGAAGATGTGGGGCAGGATCCTTGAGGTACCCCAACTCTTGGATCATATCCGGCTACGGGAGCCGCAAGAGACAGTAGCACGATGGTGGATGGCAGGTGTAACAAGATGTGGATGGAGCGACAAGGCAGTGCTAGAGTACAAAGGTCTGTAGCAGCGCAGTGGAGGTTGCAGCAGTGTGAGAGGCACAAAGGTGGTTGTAGCAGTGCAGGAAGGCACATAGGAGGTTGCAGCAGTGCGAGAGGCATAAAGGTGGTTGCAGTAGTGCAGGAAGGCACAAAGGAGGTTGCAGCAGTGCGAGAGGAACAAAGGTGCTTGCAGCAGTGCAGGAAGGCTCAGAGGAGGTTGCAGTAGTGCGAGAGGGACAAAGGTGTTTGCAGCAGCAGAAAAAGGCACCAGATAACATCAGAGGTAGCTTCAGCATCAGGAGGGTTCCAGCCTGACAAGGATGTCAATAGTTGGGTAGATCAGTTACTTACATCTCAGTCACTGAGTTGCAGTGCAACAGTAGCAGTGGTAGTGCTACGGGCAACACAATGCAACATGATGAGAGAGAGTTGCAATGTAGATGCAGTGTTGGGAGGAAGGACCATCAACAACATGGATACAGAGGTAGCTGTAGTACAAATGTATCAGTGGCAGTGGTAGAGCCATGGGCAGCAGTACAGGAGGCAAAATTGCAGAAGATGTTGGGTAGTAGGCTAAGCATTAACACAGGTACCGATGTCGGATGATCAGGGTGATGTTCAGTGTTGGAGCATTATTAGAGCACATTCCTCGCTAAGAGGGAGTGTTGATTTGGGGTAGCATCGGATGTGCTCTAGCCATGAAAATTGGTGGAGAGGCTAAAACACATGAGATCTCCAAGACCCAGAAATAGTTTGGGGAAATTCCACTCGATTAGAGAGATATTAAAATAATTAATATATTTTATGGAGTTCCTAAGTCTAAACTTAGGAAAATTAAAATATTAATGGGTATTAATATAAAATTGGGTGAGAATGTTCTAAAAGACATGGATCAAGCCAAATCTAATCTTAGTTGTTGATTAGAGATTTAATCTCAGTCGTTGAAGACTCAATAGAAAGAGTATAAGAGGAGGCTTGAGGGTCAGTTGGAGATACACCAAGATTGATCAGTCAGTTCGATTTTCTAGAGCGGGGTTTGCTGAGAAAATTCGAACAAGTGATCTGAGTTGCAACAAGGGGCAGTGAGTGCATAGTAGAGAGGTAGAGATAGTGTGGAAGGACTAGTGCAGAGGCAGAGGAGGCTAATTAGAGCCAACAAGAGCCATGCAGAGGGTCAAGGTGACTATGCAGAGGCTAGTAGGGTCTACGTGGGTGATGTAGAAGGCCAGAGAGCCAGCGCAGAGCAGCAAAAGGCTGACGCAGGTGGCTTCAAAGTGACGCAAAGGCCAAGAGGGCTGATGCAGGGCCTCAAAGAAGTGTTGGAGAGATTTTCGTGGAGCAAACTTGCTGAATATCTGCTTTCGAAGAGAGGTATTATTTGAGATAGATTTCTCTGTTGGGTGAGCTAGTTTGGCACCCTAGTTGTACTCAAGAAAGCTGCTTAATAATAAAACTCTCAGTATTGCTGCATCGATTTTCCCAAGTGGGGTTTTTCAAGGGACGATTGTCCAAAAATAATGGTGTCCCGTGTGTGTTTGCCTATTATTTTCAGTTGATGATCTGTAGATGGTTGAGACTGCATTTGTGTTTATTTTCAGCATTTATATGGTTAAATAACTTGTTAAGAAATAAACAAGTAGGTGAAATAAACCAGATAATGTAGGAAGAATTTCTGATGTGTTAGACTTAGAAATTTCAACACATGCAACAACTTGAGGCACCTTCAGAGAAAGCAAGAGGCCAAAGAAGTATTCAGGTTATGTGACATTGATGAGTAAGATCATTAAGTCCGAGCCATCGTCCTATGAAGAGGCGACTAAACAGCAAGTTTGGAAAGATGTAATGATTGAAGAGTGCCATTCCATATTGAAGAATGATGTATGGGAAATCATGCCAAGACTTGAAGGAAAATCTGTCGTGTCTTCCAAATGGATCTACAAATCAAGCATGCAACTGATGGAAGCATTGAGAAGTACAAAGTAAGATTCGTGGCCTGTGGATTCTCCCAGAAGGAGGGAGAAGATTATGAAGACACATTTGCTCCTGTTACTGGGTACTCTTCTATCAGATCTATTATTGCTCTTGCTTCTATTACAAGTTGGACATTGCTTCAAATAGATGTTAAGGTTGCTTTTTTGAATGGAGTCATTGAAGAAGTATATATTGAACAACCTCAAGGCTTTGAGATTCATAATAGAGAGACACATGTTCATAAATTAAAGAAATCCTTGTATGGGCTTAAGCAGGCTCCTCGTGCATGGTACTCTCGTATTAATAGCTATTTGTTGAGTCTTAGTTTCAAAAAGAGCGATGCTGATCCAAATTTGTACTTCATAGTTGTTGAAGGTGAGCCCTTGATTTTGCTGCTTTAATATAGATGATTTATTTTGACTGGGGTAGAGAATATCATTGTCCTGTGTAAGAGGGAGCTGATTTCCGAATTTGAGATGAAGGATCTTGGTCTTATGCATTACTATTTGGGATTGGAAATATGGAAAAAGCTTGGTGAAATCTTGGTTAGGCAAGGAAAGTACGTCATTCAGATCCTTCAGAAATTTGGCATGATGGCTTGTAAGTCCATGGATACTCCGATGGTGGAAAATTTGAAGAAGCTGTGAGATTGTGATTTTGATCTTGTTGATCCCTCTATGTATCACAAATTGATTGGCTCATTGAACTATTTGTTTGACACCAAACCTGATATTTGCTATGCTGTGAACACATTGAGACAATTCTTGGTTGAGCCCCGTCATGTGAATTGGGTTGCAATGAAACATATGTTGAGATATCTACGTGGTACACCATTGATTATGGTTTGAGATATATTTGAATGGAGAATGGAAACTACATGGTTTTACAAACGTTGATTTGGCTAGATGCATTGAAGATAGAAAGAGCACTTTTGGTTTTCCTTTTAGATTGGGCTCTACTATAATATCATGGTCAAGTAAGAAGCAAACTTCTGTTGCTCTTAGTACGGCTGAAGCTAAGTATATCACTGCTTGTTCAACCTGTTGTGAAGCAGTTTGGATTCGAAAACTGTTTGTTGGTTTGTTTGATCAGGTGTTGGAATCGACCATTGTATATTGTGACAATTAAAGCTATGTAAAGCTTTTTGAGAGTCCAATTTTTCATGACAGGTCAAAGCACATTGAGATAAAGTATCGTTACATCCAGAATATTGCCTAGAGAGGAGCTGTGAGGCTCGAATACATTCCTATTGATGAAGATGTTGCTAATGTTTTGACGAAGCCACTGTCTCGAATGAAGTTTGCTTATTTCAGAGAAAACCTTGGAGTGGTTGAGAATCCCTCTCTTGGAGAGAGGGAACATTGATTGTATAACATCATGAGAATGACAATCTTCCTTGGGATTAACTGAGAGACCATGATTGATGGTCGTGAAGAAAGTCTTGGTTACTCACTTGGGTCATTGAGATTGATTGACAAACAAATATGGTTGGGGAGTATGATTTTGAGGCTTGGAGTGATCCCTTAAGTCATCGTGTTTGACCAAGGGACCAATGGGTTTGGTCAGAGACACTGATTTTGAGTTCTCTCCTTGAGCCATTATGTTTGACTGAGAGACCAAGTGGACTTGGTAGGGAAGATTGATTTTGAATACTCTCTTGGGTCAATGTGCTTGTTTGAGAAACCATTTCATATGGTTGGAGAGTTTGACTTCATATTGATTGATCCCATAGTTAGTTGGGTTCGGATCTTGATGCCATTGTTTTTGGCTTGTGGAATGAGTCTGATGCTATCTTTCTTTCCTTATGATGAGACTTCAGCATATGATGTTATGATCTCTCCCTTAGGTCATCACCGAGAGACCAATGGATTGGTTGAGGAGATTGATCTTGAGAGGGAATGAAAAGTACCTCCCTAGATAAGAGGGAGTGTTGGAAATTGGTAGCTTCAGTTGGTATTTTTATTGTCAAAATTGAAGGAGAAATTATGTATTTTCCAGCTGTCCAAGTTGACCTCAAAGGGACGAGTTGGCCCTACCACTTGAAGGGGTTTGACCCTAAGGTCATGTTGTCGCCTAGATTGTACATGCACCGTCACAACGCTCAGGACGGGGGCTGTCGCTCTGATCTCCGCCCATTCCATTCTAGATGTCTCCCAACAACAGGCTATGGGGGTAGTCCCTATGGAATGAGGTGAAGGAAATGAAGTTGAGAAATCATGGATTGTACAGGCACCATGACAATGCTTACGACGGGGTTGTCACTTTGATCCCCTCCCAACTGCAGGCTATGGGGGGTAGTCCCTATGGAATGAGGTGAAGGAAAGAAAGTTGAGAAATCAACTTACCTGGGAGACACGGATTAATGGCTTAGCCACTTGGTTGGAATTAAGCAAGATTATGATTAAATTAGATTTTCTATTATGAGACCAGGGCCTTAATGGAGTCACAAATTGTTGCTTCTTATGAATTGAAACCAAATGACCGGATGGACATCTGCAGTTTGAATGATTGACTAACCTATGTGAGTTGCTTATGCAAGAGGTTATGAGTTACTGCTATCTTGGACTAAGGTTGGTTAGATTACTTAAGTACTTATGTGAGATTTATCTTAAAAGTACTTAACAATGTTATGATGCATTCTTAAACAAGATAAGCTTCAAGAGATACATGTGTAAACTTCAAGTAACCAATTCATCAATTAACACAAGATGTTGTGCCAAGCTATGAGGTCAATGAGATTAGCCAATTTCAGATGTATCTCAACAATAAATATTCAGAAAATTCTGACTTGATCAATGTTATAATAGCAGTAAGAAAATGCTAAACCAACAATGCTTATGCTTGCCCAAGATCACAAAAATATGCCAACTTAGAAAATATGTATGTTAGTTTTCTCAAGATATATCTTTCAGTAAATTTTCAGATCTTAAGTATAATTTGTAGCAGTAAGTTAACCCACATATTAGCAAATAATGATGTAAGCACCAATGTCCAAAAATGCCTAAAAATAGTAAAAATTGCCAATCTTGAGGAAAAATCAATTTTTAGGGCTGGACTAAGAAATTTTTAGATCTGATATACTTATTTCAGCAGTGAAACAGTGACAGATCAACAAGATATAATTGCCAAAAATAGATAACCAATATTTCCAGAAATGGTAAAATACACTAAAACTTGAAAATTTCCAATTTGAGGGCTTTAGAAGAGTTTGATTTAGCAATTTTCAGAACTGATAAGATTATGACAGCAGTTTATTAATGACAGATCAGTAAACTGAAAATACTACAGATAATTCTCACAATGTCTAAAAATAGTAAGTTTGCAAAAAACAGAAAATTCAGATTTTTCAGACTTTAATTAGGATGTGATTAAGAAATGTTCAGATCTGATTTTTACAATTATGTAGAAATTTCCAGCAATTTAAAATGTCATATCTAGGTCAAATTAGAGAGATGCCCAAGTGGCAAAAGATTGTGAAAACAAAGGTTTTGCAATTCTAAACAATTTTGACAATATAGAATTTGATTTTAGGGCATAATTATTTGTGTTTTGCTTGCTGTAATAAAATTGTAGAAAAATAAGGGTTTAGAGATCAAACCCTAGGCCCAAGGCCTTGAAGATATCACCGTTGAAAATCGTTGAAATTTTGGGATTACCTTCCCGTTTTCTAGATATGAATTTTGAGACCTTATCTTACAAAACCGCCAAGTATTTAGCCTTAAAACTTCAACTTAGGGTTTCAGGTCATTTTGGGGCAAAAGAGGCCAAGCATTGAAGAACAAGGTTAAGGAAAGCCAATTTGTGGGGATAAAAGGGATGAAATTATAGATCAGGGGCTGAAATGGCAAGAGGCCAAAAATTGAAAACATGTGTCTCGAAAGTTTCCAGATGTGAATTTTGCTGTCAAATCTTCAATAAATGGCACTGCAAAATTGTCTAGAGACTAGATCTTACCCTCAAGGGTTTAGATCTAGCTTTTCTCTCACTTGATCCCTTAATCCAACCTGCAAAAAATGAAAATAAAAACACCCAAAACCCAAATATATACAAAATAGATCTAAAACCCAACCGAAGCTAGAAAAAATAAATTACAATATAATTTACAAAATATACATGGGTTTTGAAATAGATTTTGAGAAAATTAATTTTTCAATATTTATTACTTGAAAGAATGATTAAACTGCTTCAGAAAAATTAATTATTCACTATAGCCCAAGCAAAGATTAAATCCACCATATAAAAACTAAAGATCCAAGTAACAATGATTCTTGCCCAAGTCTGTGAACTTGGAGGCCAAGGACTGAAGTACCTTCAAACACTATGTATTTATCTCAAAAAATAATCTGTTAGATCACATGGGGAATCAAACGACCTAAGATTAGCTCAAAACTATCAATAACATGATTTTATCTCCATGTAATGAAAAAACAGATCTTACCAATATTCAACATAACATAGAGATGCCTGTAGTCAAACATACCACCAATCAATAAGCAAGAACACCTTGAATTGCACCCCAAAGTCTTTCATTATGATAGAAAAAATAGTTCCTAGTGGAACAATAGTTTACACAATGCTTCAACAACAATTCTAGCCAGAGATTAAGATGACTCTCTAATTTATGGATAAATCCTCCAAATGGAAAAATAACTGCTAGTTTCTTTGATCCTTGTCAAAATAGTCTTGGCTGTTGATAAATATTTCAAGATCTATTAATCTTAGCCCTTGATTTCTTATTTTTGAGGAATTTTCTAATTTATCATTTAATTCCATTTTAATTAGCTCAAAATTAATTATTTAGGGCTAATTTCTTAAAAAATTTGACTTTGACTTAACCACCAAGGTCCAAGGGTCTAAATTTTCTTGAAAAAGACAATATTCCCTTGGTGGAGGGCCTTTAAAAATTGATTCTTTCAAGACATGAATTTTTCCATTGGGTGAATTTATTTTCTTAGACAATTTAATTTTGACTCTAATTAATTAATTTTATTTAGCCAGAAATATTAATTAATTTACACATGAGGGTATTAATTATTTTTCTAACCCTCTAATACATATGATTTTTCTTTTAAAGACTCAAAGAGGGAATAGAGATTCGTCTTAGACCATCAAGCCCATCTGCAACTCATTATGATCTAGTAAACCAAGTGATTTGTAATAAAATAATTTAGCCAATTAGCTTAAATTATTCCCATACCACTTTTATATCACCTCAACTAAAACACTAGGACTCACCTAATAATTTGACAATAAATTTCACCTTAGCTTTGGGGGTTTAAGTTGGAGGGAAAAAACTCTTCTAATTAGCCGTGTCAAAAAACACAGGTAATCAGTGAAGTTAAAAAACCTCCTATGATGGAATTCTTCATCAAATTATAGGTTTACCTAGGTTGTTACATAGACTCATGGTTTTACTAAGATCATTTACAATATATAGCTTGTAGAATGGGATGACCATGACATATGGACTGCTGATATGTGATCCGATCTTTGTTGAAAATGTTTTTACTTTCGCTTCCTTGGAACTTTGACTATTTGAGTGCAACATCTAGCCCCATATGGGGACACGTTGCTTCTAAGAAGTAATGTGAGAATCCCAATATCTTGCATCTAAGGAAACAAAAGTCCATCAAATAGATATCCATTCAACATTGAAATCATCATGCATATATAAAAAATACCGTTGGAATAAAAAATCTACTTAAACAAATTGAAATATAAAAGACATAATATAAATGCGTGAAATAAACTATCTAACGACATGAAATAAGGAGGGAATAGGGTTAGAGATACTATACAAAACGATGCCCATGGCATCAGATGTCATCAACATGGTGCATAGTGAGTATCCATCGACTCTCTGGCAAGTTTGCGGGCTGCTTCTCAGATGTGCCATGATGAATTTTGAAAATGCTAGGACTATGACTCGTCTGAATATCGAGCTGCTCTCGGCCATTAGATGCATCAAACTTCTTCCTTTTTCCTTTCTTCTGCCTTTTACTTTTCTTCTCGGTGGGCTGTGATGTCAATTATAAGACCACTATAGATTTCTTGTCGTGGTTCTGAGAATGCTTGGATGAAGGATCTGAAGAATCTGAAGTATGCCCAATCTTATTCTGTATGTTCTTGGTCAAAGGTGACACATAAGCCTGACCATTCTTAACTTCTTTTTCAATTTTGGTACTTCTAGTTGACCTGTATTGAGTGGGGCAAGTAACCTCCTGGCAATGAAATGAGAACTGCTTCGACGGACCCAAGAGTCTTGTGATCTGTAAAAGGCTCTTTGTTTATTTCATTATTTGATCTATGCTGAAGTTCTTGTACCTATATCTTTTCCATTATTTGTAGTTTATTCTAAATAGTGATCTTTTCAATTCTCACGACATCCATCTGCTTAGAATTTTCATCCTTCATAGCGCTAATCTCTTTAGCATGGTTTTCCTCCATGGCTAACAACTTATTCTGGAGACATATCTGACTAGCTTCCATATCTTTTATTACTTTAAAGTTTATCATTATTTGCTTTAATGGCAATCAAATGATTCTGTATATTGGATGTCATAGCTTCCCTCTCTTGAGCGCATTTTTCCTCGATGGTGGCTATATGGTTGGAGTGATTAATTTTTATGACCTTTAGCTCCTCATCATGTTTTACTTGAATAAAATTCATTTCTTCCTTATGATTTGCTTCCATGGTGATCAAATAACTTCGCATGGAGGCCATCTGATTAGAATGATTAATTTCCATGGTTTTCAGCTCCTGAGCATGTTGTTCTTCTATGGTTAATAATCTGTTTTGAAGACTGACCTCCCTATCATGAATAGAGTTGATTTCTTTCTTATGATTTTATTTTATGGAGCTTAGCTCTTCAACATGCCTTTTCTCAATAGCCATCCACCTAATGTGTAAGGATTTCATTTCCTTGGAGTGATTTGCCACTAATTTCTCTTGTTTAAGTTCCATAGTTTTCATCAATTGAGCTTGACTGAATTGCATGTCTCTAAACCTTTCAATTAATTCCCCGAAAAGATCCCCTTGATCACTTGTTCTTGCCTTTCAATTGTCTCGGATTCTGACCGCAAAGGCACATGTGGATTCATCATGAAAGTGGTCACAAGGTCTACAATATGAAACTTCTGGATTATTATTATGATGCAAGTCATTCTCTTGATACCTTTCTACAATATTTGGATCCTTCACATGAACACTTTCATCCTTTTGCTCAGCACTAGAGGCACAAAATGAGCCCCTTTGACTTTAATATTTATCTTTAAAAGCATCGATGATGTCTTGTAAAGAATTAAAGGAGTCATAAGGAAACTTGCAAAACTAATCTCTAGCATCATCTTCCAAAGGTAGGACGAAAAGTCACATCTTGATGTCTTGATGATGATAACAAGAAGATCTACAACACATTATCATACAATGAGTAAACCTCAATGTTACACGAAGTGGGGACGAAGCGGGGACGCGGAAGCATCATTTTCCAAAAATCTAAGAAGCGAAGCTCCGTAACGTCTATATATATATATATAGATGAGTAGTGTTATAAATAATATAATATATAATATATTGCATTAACTCAAAACCAAAATCCCACATGGACCAATTTTATTACATGAACTGCCCATATTTTTGCATAATCAAGATAGATATGGCA
>APFE031521182.1:268417-294596 GCA_000404065.3 Pinus taeda | reverse complement strand
CCTCCCACCACGAAGAGAACGTGGCGGCAAGCCTCCACGTGGTGGCGGGCCTCCACGTGGTGGCAATGAAGAAGATGGTGCCCGTGGAAGTTGTGGCAGTGGCACTGTAACTGATGAAGAAGAATCCCGTGCTGTTGGTGTTGAACCATGGAAACTAGGAACCAAGGGAGCAGATGGGGGTGGGGGTGGCATATCAACACGATCATAACCATCTTGGAATCACTCAAAAAATTCATGCAAAAAAAAACACTAGTTAACAAAAAAATTAAAAACATGAAATAGAGAAATGCTTTATAAGGAAAATTCATACCACAATGGACATACCTGGATAAGAGCATCCTCTAATTGCTCTAATCGCAACACTCCATCCTCCAAATTGGGCTCCTCTGGATTCTTGTCCCAAATCAATAGGTCTTTATTATACTTTGCATCTTCACAGTAATGGGACAACAATCGCAAGTTGTAATGAACATAAACCAAGCTCTCTGCTCGGTCTAAACTCAATCTGTTCCTTTTAACACTATGGATGAAAGAATAAGAGCTCCAACACCTCTCTGCAAAAGAAGTGTTTACCACCTGGGATAGCACCCACAATATCAAAGTCTGTAGAAGTGGAGTAGCCCCTCCATGCATGTTCCACCACTTAAGAGAAGAAAAAGTCTCTCGATCTCTAATTGCATGCATGCTCCCAAATGGACCAGTGTTAAGCGTATAGTTGCTCAACTGTCTCCGTACCAATGCAGCCTCCTCCTCATCAAGGATTAATTTACTCAATGCAGCCATATATTTTTTGTGAACCTCTTGATCTTGGTGTGGTTTTCTCCTGCTCCCCTCCCCCCAGGTGTTGGTGTTGAAAGCCATGATGGATGATATTATTTAGGTGTCAAAACATATGCTAATGCATGCAATGGAACATTTAGCATTTTCCATCGGTTTTCCACCTCTACACGAATATAATTGTACAAGGTTGTATCTCTAGGCTGAACAATGTCTTTAATCTACCCCAACATGCTATCCATTTGCTCATACACCTCCCCAATTACTGGTCGATCTGAATCTGCAAACATGATCATGTAATAAATTGGTTTGGTGAATTGCAAAACATATTTAACCTGTCCCCAAAAGTAACTGTCAAGAACAGTGTCATTGACTACATTAGCACCATCTATGTCAGTGTTAATTTCATCCCATGAATCAGCACACACCAGACTAGTTAAAGCTTGTCTCACCTTCACTAGCCGCCTAAAGGTGAGGTAATAACTAGCAAATCTTGTCTTTGCGATTTTAAGCAACTGCAACTTGGAGTAAGTGCCATAGAAGTAGTTTACCCTTGTATGCCCTGTGATGAATTTAATGAGTTGCTTCCCTCTCCTATAAAGCTTAGTAAACCACCCACATTCTTTGTGCTTCACAATATCATGCATCAAAAGGTTCAATGTGTGAACCAGGCACCCAGACCAAAAGATGATAAGTACGCTTAATAATTTTTCCTGCTGCCTTACAATTTGCTGCATTATCTGTGATCACTTGAACCACATTATTCAGACCAACATCTTTGATTGATTTCAATAGGAGATCTGCAATGTTTTGTGCAGATGCAGTGATGGAGGAGGAGTCATGACATGTAATAAATACTGCACCACTAGAAGAAACAACAAGAACATTTATCAAATGTTGGTTTCTAATATTTTTCCACCCATCTGATACAATGGATACCCCAGAATCTACCCACTCATTTGTAAAACATGTCAAAGCTCTTTGAACCTTAGCTTTTTCTCTTTCTAATAATACTGTTCTAGCTTTCTCATAGTTGGGGGCCTTGTATCCTTTTGGGGCTTCATTGATGGCCTTTACCATTTCATGCCAATAGGGAGAGCGAAGCACATTGAACTGTACACCGCAAGCACAAAGAAAACGAACTATCTTTCCATCCACATCATCCCTCCTAGCAACATTAAGGAAGTCCCCTATTGTTCTTTTACCTCCAGAGCTTGCAAAAGTACCATGAGGAGATGAGCAGCTACCAAATTTAGAGGTTGCACTTGATTCAGGATGAGTTTTTTGTTTCTTGTTTTTTGTTGTGCAACCTCCTCTATTTGGATGTATTTTCTTCTTTCTTCAGTTGAAATGTTTGGGCAAATTTGTACCCCCATAGGACCCTTTTTTTCATCACTGTCCAGCACCCCACCAAGATGCCTCCTCACATGGGTGTATGAACCACAATATGGTTTTCCTCCATGATAACCATGAGGGCACACAAATTTGTAAGTTCCACCACCCTTTCCTCCATCAAGTTTGGTCACATAGTTCCACAAGGGTGTTAATGCAGCTTTCCCATCTTGTGTTTCAGTGTCCCCTTCAAGTTCATCCCCTTCCTCTTCAAACCCTTCCTCCTCATCATACATTGGGTCACTCATATTGGGACCACTGTCCTCTTGTGTTTCTTCCTTTCTATTCCTATTCCCCTTTGCCATCATTAAAACCAAGAGTGGAATGATACATAGAAGCCAAAAGAACACCATCTTGAAATATGGATATAGGTGGTGGACAACCTATAAATAAAGGAGCAAGTAGAAACAATGGGAAAGAGTAGGAGAGGGAGGAGAAAAATACAAAAAAATTGTCAAAAAAATAAGGGAGTTTGGGGTTTGAACTTACCTCTTTAGCTCTTGTAGATGAAGTCCTCCAAGTTCTTGCTCCAAGCTCCTCCTCCTTCTCCTAGCTCCTCCTTCTTCACTCCCCTAAGCTCTCCTCTCTTCTCCTCTCTTCTCCAACTCTCATAAACTCAAAGTGAGAAAATGAGGAATGAATGAGGGCTTTATTCTTTTCATTCCTCACCTTAACCTCACTCTAACCTCACCCTAACCCACCCCCTTTATGCTAAGTTAACTTAAAAAAAAATTCTAAAAAAAATGTCTTTTTCCCTTGCGCGCGACCTTCTTGCGCGAAGCGTACGCTTCTGAGGCCCGAACCGTCGTACGAAGCGCGCTTCAGAGGCATGGAAGCGGCACTTGCGTACAGCACTTCCAAATTTCCAGGAAGGGGCTAAAAAAGCCGAAGCGTCGCTTCCGGCCAAGCTTCCTAGGCGCTTCTGTACGGGACGTGCTTCGGGGGGGGGCGCTTCGTGCAACACTGGTTGAGGACTTATACTTTACTTCCTCCCTTGACTGCGG
This sequence comes from Pinus taeda, assembly GCA_000404065.3. Taxonomy (NCBI): domain Eukaryota; kingdom Viridiplantae; phylum Streptophyta; class Pinopsida; order Pinales; family Pinaceae; genus Pinus; species Pinus taeda. Next base: position 291,423 of record APFE031521182.1, on the reverse strand, counting down.
CTAGGGCACGTATCCCTGCGACTAGGGCACCTCCAAGATTCCTCCTTTAGGGCTGCGTAGAAGGCACCTCCTCTAGACCTCCACTTCCACCAAAAACCCAAACAAGTGGAGAGTGAGATCATAAGAGATGATTATCCAATGACTTGAAGTCCTCCTTTATTTATACTAAAACGTTGAGCACAAGTGGGGTATATTTGATTGTTCACTGACCTTGACGAATTGACACAATTAATTCATATCTCCATGAATACTTATTGAAATCGGATGATCTTTAGATCAATCCTACACCTCTCGACGAGAGGGATCCAAGAAAAATATATGATGCCATTAATAAGATGACCCACATGGAGTTTGGCCCTAGTTGCCAATTTTAACACTCCCTCTCAACTAGGGAGAACTCCATCTGCTAATCCATATGTCTAACTGTACTATCTCTGCCATCAGTGCCCTGCATTGCTCTGCTCTGCTAAACCATGAAGAAGAAGAATTGATCGAGAATGTCTCATGCCATTCTCTACTGAGCTGAAGTCGGTTTTATTGATCCCAGATCAATATCACAAGAGAGTGTCTCGAACCACTCATATTGATCTCAGATCAATGTCACAAGAGAGTGTCTCAAACCACTCATACTGATCCCAAATCAGTTTCATTAATCCCAGATATATGGAGGTCATCCTAGCATAGGGAGTACGGTAGATACAACGATGTGTCCATTGATAGTACTACTATGGTCCCTAACACCATTTCCCTGCTCATTGATCAAATGAGAGGTACTTCCCATGAGTCCCAGACTACATGGGTAGGATGCCTCGACAGGAGAACTAATCATCATGTCCACAGGAGAACGAATTCTCCCATCCCACAGTCGCCACGGGAGAACTAATCATCCTGGCGCACAGGAGAACTAATCATCTTGTTCCATAGTTGCCACGGGAGAACTAATCATCCCGACCCACAAGAGAACTAATCATTTTGTTCCATAGTTGCCACGGGAGAACTAATCATCCCGGCCCACGGGAAAACTGATTATCCCGGCCCACAGGAGAACTAATCATCTTGTTCCATAGTCGCTACGAGGTATCACAGGGAAAGGTTGAACCTGTCACCCTATACATAGAGCACCACCAAGGGAGGGTGAGTCGCCCTGTGGTCCTATGTCGCTCCAATAAGTACCCCAAGCCCCCTAGAGCTCCCAGAGCTCAATGCATGCAACATGCAAGACCCTTATACGAAGGTCTCTCAACGACTCCAAGTCGTTCGGGAAATCACAGACTTGACCTTTCACCGAGGCTTTGACAAATTGTCTACGACCTATACATCAATCTTAATGCGATGGAGCCTCCTCACTCATTGACTTACCATATCCCAGATAAGGTAGTATCTGATGTCTATCTACTGGAGCAATCATCAAACACGGGATTCCTCAATAATTGAATCCCCAGTGGTTGTCACAAAGAATCGCAGTGGTATTCATCATGTGTACAAATAGATCACTGAAGAGCTTCCACAACCAGGTAGCTTCACATGAGATCATACTCGTAGTTGTGTACTCGATTTCGACGGTGCTTATAGCAACCAACTTCTGCTTCCTACTCATCCATGATATTGAAGCAGAATCCAGAGAGAACCAGCACCAAGAAGTGCTCTAACGATCCTCCACACTGCCTGCCCAGTCAGCATTCGAATAATCATGGAGCTTCATATTTCCGGCAGCGTGTCTCAATATAAGAGAGATTGTGCCCTGAAGATATCTCAAAAGATTCTTGGCACCAATCTAGTGAGGCTAAACCAAATATGAGCTCACCATGCTAACTGCAAAGCATATATACAGACAGAAGTTCACCAAGAACATCAATGCAGATGAGTTTATGAAACTCTGAGGCATTTCCCAAATCTAGTCCAACATCACCACCATATAACTCTTGAAAGTTAAGATCCTCGAGGTAGTCACCGACTTGCACTTTACCATTCCATATCTGGAATCCAACTCCCTCTTACTTCTGCAAGTGAGAGGGTCTACACCTGTTAGAAATAGGTCGTTTCTCAGAAGGTGTTGGTGTGAGAGGTCTATCATCCACAAGCTTCAAATAATGGTTCCGATCGGCTTCACTTTTAGTGAATCTCAGCTTCATCAAACAGATATCAATCCTCTCATATTAGGCCTGGGGTGTTTTACTTCAAGCCATAAAGAGCTTTCTTCCACCTATATACATGAGATTCCCAATCATGAATCTCAAACCCCTCGAGTTGTTCCACACCTGTGGACCTGCTACATGAGGGGAATGGTCCCCTTGTAAAAATTTCCTTCGGTACATCTCAGACATGTACCTTCATGCTCTTCTTGAATTCAGGTATCCGAGTCACCATCTGACTCACATTGGTTAGGGCCTCATAAAGTAGATATCAGGTGTTATAGATGAGATATGTCATGATCCCCAATGGACCATCCTGCAACTTGACACAAATTGTCAACATTGAACTCATGAGTAAAAGCATCTTTGAAAATTTCATTTTCAAACATGTACCTTTTCCTCGATGAATGCCACCCTATAGCCTTTGACTTCCATTGCCGAAATGGACACCAAGTTCTTCTTGTGATCAGGTACATAAAAGAGATTTTTTTAAATGAATCAACTTACCCTCATTCAATTGAGAGGTAACATTCCTTACACCCTTTTCGGGATAGGTGGCATCGACTCAAGTATAATCCCATGATTGTTCCCATCTCTACCAAATTAGAGAGAGCACCCTTCTATCTGATGGAGTACGTTGAAGCACTGGGTTTCCTTGCTTTCTTTGAAGAGTCGGTTGTTACCTTGATGACCTGCATTCCCTGTCATTCCTCTGATCATTGAAGATGTGCCTGGAATGATTGTTATCATCATCAAGTGATGTGTCCCTGCCATTCGGACACTCCTTCGCATAATGGCTAAACTTATTGCAACCAAGGCATTTGCCTTTCCTTCCACCCTTAGATCTAGTCTTTCCATTGAAGTGATCTTTAGGTAGGCCATCAGAAACTTCCGTTGTGCCATTCTGATAATATTCTCTGCTTCGACTTCACCCTCGGTGAATTTGAAGAGGGATGAGGAATCCACTAATCCTTTTGTTCTTTCTCAACTGTCTTCGGTGATTGCTCTTTCACTCTTGCTTGGGCTTTGTCTTCACCTCAGCTTTGATACAATGTTAAATTAGGGTATGTTCTACGCTTAGAGAAATTTAATTCAATTTTCACAAGCCAAGACAAGAGGACACAAGATGTGGTGCTAGCCAGGGACAAACCCCAAAGTGGGGAAACCCTTTGTCAATTCTTCTTATATATTCTTTAATAGTTCAGCAGAGAGAGAGACAGAGATAGTACATTTACAACAGAAGTCAACACTTCGACTTTCTATATCTACATGAGATCAGTTGAAGACATGTTGCTTCAACTGATTCTCCAAGGTGACTACTTCACCTATCAATATGTTACATCTCATCCACTTGTTGCACCTCACCATGCTGCACCATGTTGCACTCATCATCACAGTGCTGGACCTAATGACCATGCTATGCACTTCATGTCGCTACTCCTGTCACTGTGCTGCTCCAATCACTGAGCTGCTCTCATCACGTATCTGCACCCAATGTTGTACTCATCACTAACCTGCACTCAATGCTGCACCATCACTGATCTGTACTCAATGACAGCGATGCTGCACTTCACTGTTGTCTCTAATACCATGCTGCATCCAACTATTGCATCTAACCAAGTTGTCTAACACGTTTACCACAGAAACAGTCACATCAACCTTCAATCCTTATCCTTGTGCAACCCTTAACACAATATGTTGTTGGCTATGGCCTATAGCCTAGCCCGACAGCAAGCAAGGTTGTCATATAGTACTCAGCTATTACCCTTGAAAACAATGTCTTTCAATCAGCCTTATTGTTGCACAATCATTCCAAGATCAGACCTCAAATATGTCACATTGTCATCTACAACAATGTGACTTAAACGCTGATTAAATACTTCCTTTTGTTGCGACATAGGACCACTTCTTCTTGCTGCGTCTTAGGTCTTTGTATGCCGCTGATTAGGGCCTCTTCTATTGCAGCTAAGAGATGCGTATAAGGCCTTTTTCATGATGGAAAATGGGAGCTAGATGAGTGCTGCCAATTAAGTCTCTAGATTGACAGCATATCTCCTCACTGCTGCTAGGGCTTCATTCTTCCACTAGACAGCATATGGAAGTCTTCTCAATACAGTGGCTAGAGTCTCCATTATGACAGCGGATTAGATGCTTTAAGGATTGCGGATTAGGAGCCACTCAGACATCAGATCAAGGTTCTCTTTTGATGCATTTTGAGGATCACATGTGACAGCAAATCATGACCTGTGGCTAGGGTATTTAGGACAGCGTATGAGAGCTTATCCTTCAGCTGTGTGTAGGCTTCTTTTTACTGCGGTTAGGGCTCCCTCTAGTACTACTTAGATCTGCGTTGAAGCTCCTTCGACTAGAGAGCCTTTTCTAGACAACGTTGAGGGCTTATACTTTACTTCCTCCCTCCACTGCGGCTAGGGCATGTATCCCTATGGCTAGGGAAACTCCAAGATTCCTCCTTTAGGGCTGCGTAGAAGGCACCTCCTCTAGACCTCCCCTTCCACCAAAAACCCAAACAAGTGGAGAGTGAGATCACAAGAGATGATTATCAAATAACTTGAAGTCCTCCTTTATTTATACTAAAACGTTGAGCACAAGTGGGGTATATTTGGTTGCTGGCCAACGTTGACGAATTGTCCCATAACACAAATAAATCCATATCTCCATAAATACTTTTCGGAATCGGATGATCTTTAGATCAATCCTACACTTCTCGATGAGAGGGATCCAAGAAAAATATCAGCTGCCATTAATAAGATGACCCACATGGAGTTTAGCCCTAGTTGCCAATTTTAACAAACCTGGTGTCCATTTCAGCAATGGAAGATAAAGGATTCAAGGTGGCTTTTATCGATGGAAAGGTACGTGTTTGGAAAAGAAATTTTAAAGATGATTTTACTCTTGGGTTCAAGGTTGACACTTTGTATCAAGTTGGAGGAAGTCCATTGGGAGCCATGTCTTACGACACATCTCTACAATCTAAACTATGGCACCGGAGGTTCCCCAATCTTCATTATAAGACCCTACCCGATGTGAGACAGATGGTGATAGGTATGCCTGAGTTCAAAGTAGAGCATGAAGGTGTATGTCTAGGATGTGCCAAAGGAAAACTTACAAGGGGACCATTCCCTCAAGTAATAGCAAGACCATAGACATATTGCAATTGATCCACTTCGAAATATCCAGCATGATGCCCATCAACTCCTTGGGAGGATACTAATATTATCTCACCTTTGTGGATGATTATTCTCGCAAGACCTAGATCTACTTCTTGAAGAAGAAAGATGAAGTGTTCACTTGGTTCTGACACTTCAAAGCCTTGATCGAAAACCAATTCGAGAAGAAAATCAAGATATTGAGGACTGATAATGGGACAGAGTACGAATCCAATAAATTCCAAGATTATTGCAGAGAAGCTGGCATTAGGAGGGAAACTACAACGCCATACACTCCTGAGCATAATGGTGTGGTTGAAAGGAAGAATCGCTCTATTGTAAAAGTTGTTTGTGCCATGCTTCATGATCAAGGCCTTCCGAAGTTTCTATGGGTTGAAGTTGCAAATACCGTTGTGTATGTTCAAAACCGATGCCCCCATCAAGTATTGGACTCCAAGACTCCCAAAGAAATGTTCACTGGTAAGAAACCCAATGTCTCTCATTTTAGGATTTTTGGAAGCCCCGTATATTTTCATGTGCCGAAAATGAAAAGAAGCAAATTGGGTGCATCTGGGAAGAAAGGAATCTTTGTGGGCTATAGTGGAAATTCTAAGGGATATAGAATTTATGTGGCTGGTCAAAAGGAAGTTGAGATAAGTCATGAGGTCACCTTCCACGAAGATATGGCCCTCAGGAAGATCAATAACCTTCCTATCCTAAGGAAGGACAAAGAAGCTGACACAGGAAATCAGGGTGAAAAAGAGGATGAAACGATGCTTGATGTTGATGAACCTATGGATCTTATTCATCCACTCCCTCATGAGCATTCCTCCTCCTAAAGGGAGACCCTCATGGCTTAGGGAAACTCTCGAAGATGTTGAGAGGCACATTGCACCAAGGGGGACTTTCCGTGAAAGCAAGAAGCCGAACAAGTACTGAGGATATTTGACCGCCATGAGCACTATAATTCAAAATGAGCCTTCATCATTCAAAGAAGTCGTGAAGCAACAAGTATTGAAGGATGCTGTGAATGAAGAATACGAGTCAATTATGAAGAATGATATGGTCACTAGATTCCAGGACAAATCAGTTGTCACTTTTATGTGGCTCTACAAAATCAAGCATGGAGCTGATGGAAGTGCAGAAAAGTTCAAGGCCTGCTTTGTTGCTCGAGGCTTCTCTCAAAGGGAAGGTGTAGATTACGATGAGATATTTGCACTTGTTACCTAATATACCACCATCCGCTCGATCATAGCCCTTGCTGCCTCGCAAGGATGGAACCTACATCAAATGGATGTCAAGACTGCTTTCTTTCATGGTTCAATCAAAGAGGAAGTCTATGTGGAACAAATCGAGGGGTTTGGGGTTCATGATTGAAAATCTCATGTATGCAGATTGAAGAAAGCTCTCAATGGGTTGAAGCAAGCACCCTAGGCTTGGTATGAAAGGATCGATAGCTATCTAATGAAGTTCACTAGAAGTGAAGCCAATCCGAACCTTTACTTTAAGGTTGAAAATGATAAACCTCTCATTCTAGTACTTTATGTGGACGACCTCTTTCTGACAGGTGCAGACCCTCTTATTCACAAATGTAAGAGGGAGTTGGCTTCTAAATTTGAGATGAAGGACCTAGGACCGATATACAATTTCCTAAGGTTGGAGGTCTAGCAAAAGCCAGGCGAAATTTTCCTCTCTCAAGGAAAATAGGTTGTGAAGATATTGGAAAGATTTGGGATGGTGGACTGCAAGCATGTGACTACTCCAATGGAACATAACTTTAAGAAGTTATGTGGTAGCGATAATGGACCTGAATTGGCAAATGCTTCTAAGTATTGTCAACTCATAGGAGCATTGATGTTCTTGGTCAACTCCCATCCAGACACATGTTTTGCAGTTAACACATTGATCCAATACATGGTTGAGCCTCATCATATACATTGGATTGCCGCCAAGAATCTTCTGAGATATATTCAGGGCACAATCAGTCATGGACTGAGATACACTACCGGAAATGTGAGGCTGCATGGTTATTCTGATGTTGATTGGGCTGGCAGTGTGGTGGATCGCAACAGCACTTCTAGATGTTGTTTTTCTTTGAGTTCTCTTTGATATCCTGGATGAGCAGGAAGCTAAAATCGGTTGCCTTGAGCACCACCGAAGCCGAATACATAGCACTGCTAGTATCACCTCCTGTGGAGTTGTCTGGTTGAGGAAGCTCTTCAGTGAGCTATTTGGACATGTGTTGGATACCACCATGATCCTCTGCAACAACCAGAGTGGGATCTGATTATCAGAGGATCCCATGTTTCATGATCACCCCAAGCATATAGATATCAGGTACCACTTTATCTGGGACATGGTGCAACAAGGAGCAATAAGGCTCCATCACATTAGGGCTGATGAGCAGGTCGTTGATATTCTAACAAAGCCCCTAAGGAAGGTCAAGTTCTTGGCCTTCTGAGAACGACCTAGAGTCGTGGAGAGACCCTCTTATGAGGGTCCTGTATGAGATGTACATTGAGCTCTAGGAGCTCCAGGGGGCTTGGGGTACTTCCTGGAGCGGTGAACAACCATAGGGTGAGTGGTCCGGCCTTCCCCTAGTGGTTTGTTGTGTACAGGTCGAGTGGTTCATCCTTCCCCTGTGATACCCCTTGGCGACATCTAGGCAGGACGAGTGGTTCATCCTTAGCTTGCCAAGACATCCTACCCATGCAGTCTGGGACTCATGGAAAGAACTGCTCATCTGGCCAATGAGTAGGGAAATGAGGATAGGAACCATAGTACTACCGTTGGACACATCATGTACTATTGTACTCCCTATGCTAGGATCTCCAATATTGATCTGGGATCAATTAGAACTGACTTCGAGTTAGGAAGAGTGGTATGAGACACTCTATTTTGATTGGAACTAACTTCGGGTCAGTAAGAGTGGTATGAGACACTCTCTTTTGATTGGGACTGACTTCGGGTCAATAGAGAATGGTATGATACATTCTCGATCAGTTCTTCTTCTTCATAGTTCAGCAGAGCAGAGCAGTGCATTGATGGCAAAGATAGTACAGATTGGTTGATGGATTAGCAGGTGTAGTTCTCCCTAGTTGAGAGGGAGTGTTAAAATTGGCATCTAGGGTCAAATTCCACACGAGTCATCTTATTTATGACAACTGATATTTTTCTTGGATTCCTCTCTCCGAGAGGTATAGGATTGATCTAAAGATCATCCAATTCTGACATGTACAAATGAAGATATGAATTTATTTATGTTATGGACAAATTGTCAAGGTCAGCTAGCAAACTCATGTAGGCCTAGAAGCCAACAGTCATGTCTATTCATCCTCCATGTTAGCCTATAAATACATGATGCCTCATCCTCATTTGGACAACACTCACATTCATCTCTCTCTCTCATTGGTTGGGTACAGATCTCTGGGCAGCAACTCTCTCCACACGTGCGAAGGAAAGGAATGGCATTTCCTGTTTCTGCGTTGACCAAGTTTGACCAAATTTTCAGACACTGTTTTGGGCTGCATTGACCTATTTTGCTGTGATTTTGGGTGGAGGAATTCTGTCCTAGTAGGCTACATTTCTAGGCACAGAAATCAAGGCAACCCGTTCACTGTTTGAAAAGCATTGACTATGGTTTGGGCTAATCGCAGGTTGACTGTTTGACCAAACTTTGACTGGGCTGAATTTGGACTATTTTGAGGGTTGTTTCATCTTACTGTTTGGAAGCCGAAGTTGACTAAAGTTGACCGAATGTTTGAGGGTCAAATCTTCCCTGTTGACCAGCAATGACTTTTTTGGTTAGGGCTCTTTTGTTGCTGTTATAAATTGTCAAAATTTGTAAATTGGACTATCTCTCTCTGTTGAACTATTGAAGACTAAAAGAAGATTTGATCAAGGGTTTCCCCACATTAGGGTTTGTCCCTCGCTGGTGCCACATCTTGTGTCCTCTTGTCTTGGCTTGTCTTCTAGTGTTTATGTTTATGGTCTATCTGCATTTTACTATCGTGTTAATGTGAATGCTAAACTGGATATTGATATTGGGCTAACAAAGAAATTGAAGTAAAATTGCTCTAAACATAGAACATAATATTGTTGCCTAAAATTAACAGAACTACTTCTATAGCCTTTAGGTGAGGTTGAATAACCTTCCTTGAGGTCGTCTTGATCATCTTAAGGCCGAATTGGCGTGGAGGTAGCATAATTCATATTTGACTCAATACTTAACCTTTTTATATGATTCAAAAGCCCAAGAAGGATCTCTTTAAAAGTACAATGACTCTGTTGACCCAAAATAAATCCTAGAAGTCTCCAATGGGGACTTTGACCTAAAACATGATGACCCACGCATGAAACGCATGCTTTAAAAAGTCATAATAATAATAATAATAAATAAATAAAATCTTTATTCTTTTGACAAGTACAATACATGATAACTCAAACACATTAATGAAGACCGAATCTAGATACTGTTAAATAAAAATTAAACAAGTATGTAGTTAGAAATTAATTAGGCAGAGGGCATGATCTCTCACCAAGAGACACCCAAGGCAGTATTTAAGCCAAGGCCTCCTACAATTGTAATCAGCGTTCAATCATTCGAGTATTAATAAAATTATTTCTTTTGTCAATCACTGAGCGTGTTTATTCATCGTGAACAAGTACAAGGAAGACCTCAACTATATGAACCATGAAGAATTTTAGGCATCGCAATGCCATGGACTAGATCCCTAACCAAGGCAATCTATCCATTGGTCTCTAAACAATTTAGGCACCGCAATGCCATGGACTAGATTCTTGATCAAGGCAATCTATCCATTGGTCTCTCAACAATTTAGGCACCGGAATGCCATGGACTAGATTCCTGACTAGGGTAATCTATCCAAGTAACCATCAGGGTTACTTGCTAACAATCAACCCACGGAATCAGGTGTGTATCTAAAATAAGAGCTCTATAACCAATACCACTTTTCCAACTTCCGGACCTAGACATCAACTCAAAGTGTCAGCCAAATGTCCTCCCAGGGAATACTTCACTCACAAAGCCTCAACACTCCTTGATCCAGCAAATCAAGGACAACAAATCTCTCCCAATCAAACTGATTGGTAACCAACATGTTATCAAAACCTTCGAGAGAATTACCGTTACAAACAAAACCCCAATCAATAATATATTTTCACATATTCATAAATAAACACAAACCTTAGGGGTTTTCCTGATGTCGCTTCTCAACATAGTAGGACTATCAACCAAATCTTTGACCGGAAATTTTTCAACTTCACATACAACAACATATCCTTCAAAATTCATTCTCCAATCAAAACTATGTTCTCGCTTTTAACTAGGGAGATTTTCTCTATCTAGGCTCCCTCAGGGAGATCTCTTCTATCCATGCACCCTCTTAACCCAGGGAAATCAACTTCTTCTCTTCAACATCGGAGAATCTTTTGTGGCTTCCATTCATCTCATCAGAGTTATTGTTATCATCACTCACATCAACTTTACTTGCAATCATCTTCACCATCTTGAAGATTTATGTAACTGCACAAATTAGATAGCGAGTACAACCAAATCTATAGAAGCATGAAGTTAGTCATATTAGAATCTCGAAAGCATTTCAACTTTATATATATTAGATATCCAAACAAGAGATACATATTCTTCAAGATTTTGCTAGGGACTTTGTTACAAACCCCAAACTACTTCATCAAGGCTTATATAACAACTTTCATTATATCTAGGGTTTCAATGTTTCTTTCAAAGGTAGGATACACCCTACTACAACATATAGCAAACCCTAGAAACAATTCAAAAAATAGATCTACAAAACAACTTTCAGAATTCATATATTAGACTCTTCACTGGGATTTCATGTAAACCCTAGATTGCATACATGATCATTAACAATCAAAATCAATCACATCTTAACAACATGAATAACTTCTACTAGGGTTTGTTGCAAACCCTAGATTTTCTTAATCAAACATCAATCACACCTAAAACTCAAATTTCAACAAACCTCAAATCACATTGTCATCATATATTAGAGATTTTACTTCTACTAAGGTTTAACTCTAAAACACTAGAATGCACAAATACTATCATCCTAGAAACAAACTCAGACAAGGGCTTATATTAAACCCTGAGACTTATGACCAACAATAATTAGGTCAACACATTTCTAGGAATTCATTATCAATCATTAGGATGGCATATGTCAGGCAATATTAACACATTAGTCATATACTGACCTAGACCAAGCTAGGGTTTCAATCGATGGACACATGCATACCTAGGGCTTCATTCCTAGAATCATAAAATACACAACAAAGGTTTTGCTTATAGGCCCAACCAAACCCTAGGGTTTCATAACATAGCAAAGTAAATCCTTATATCAAAATTTCAAAGGTTCAAGATTTCAAACAACACCATTTCAACCCTAACAAGTTTGGGTTTTCATGATCATACCAAAACCCCAAACATGACGTTATCAACAAAAACCTCAAATAGCATTATCTAAGCAATTTTAGGGTTTCAAACATTAACATTAGCATACCCTTAGGTTAGGGCTTTCTAGAGACCCTGTCTAGGGTTCTATAAAATTAATTAAGAATATGAGGGTAGATTTATCAAGTGATGAATCACCCAGAACAAGAATCATTATGATTCAATACAGCTAAACATAACAATGTTAGTAATAGATTATCAAATGAATAAACCTTGTCTTGGGAGATCCTCTTCCACACTTCCTGAGAATATAGCAGATGTTTTCCTCATTAAGACAATAGAGGGAGAATGGTGATTAGTGGGTCTATCATCAAGGGGCAATCTACATGTTATACGAGCAAAGAAGAGGCGTTTCTCTCTTCCCCATAAGATCTTTTTGAATGAGGATCTTCCACACTCTCAAGTTGTGGAGCTCAAATGCTCCAAAGAACAGTAGCAACAACACAACATGCAAGGATGTGGGCGATTATCTACAATCTCAAAATTGTCATCCAAGAATCATCTCCTCCAAGGTAGACCCATCCTATATTCCTAAAATGACAAGTCCCCTTTTGTTCTACCCTAGCATAGTTTATGATGCACTTAAACCTTAAAATATAATTTTCTTGACTGAGACCTGCACAAGCACTATCAAGACTATCCCAAAATATCCAATATATTATTGCTATCCAACTTGCAGTGAAGAGACCCACAACTCAAGACATGTTCAGGGCTTGGTAGGCATAGCTTGTATTTATCAAGATTACCTCCAAGGTAGAGTTATGATGTTTACAAAGGATGAGTTTGCCAAATTATGTGGACTTGAGTTATAGGAGTCTCCCCCATCACTTGGAATTTTATTTCACAGTCTGCTACTTTCCACTTACCTCCTCAAATTTCACCCAACACAAAGATGCTAACGAGGATGTATACCATGACCTATAGGTTGACATCATACAGTACTACTCTATGTTGGGGGAGGTTGACCTTGTATGGAACTTCAATGCCCATACCAAGACCCAACAAAGTGCCTTCATGATAGGACAAAGGAGGCATTCTACTTACAAGAGCATGATCCAAACTTTGTTTACAAAAGTTTGAAAATATTTTGTTTTTTATATAGTTTTGAAAAGCTTCTGAATCATTTTTGTGGGAAGCCATGTTATTTAGAAGCTAAAATAGTTTAAAGATTCTTATACCCAATACCATGTGACTTTATGAGATATCCTTAATGGCCTTCATACAATACATGGATTATTTGATTTCATCAAGACCAGGGGTGTCTCCTCTTGCCCACATTAGTTGGGATTTGGTTTAAGGTTGTTTGAAGTGAGCGCATCCCACCAAGGGACTGGTGTTTCCTCCATCATGTCTTGATCTCCATACTCCTCTTTGCTAATGATCTGGTCATCTTGGCCTCCACTCTTGAGGGTCTACAAAGGCTATTAGATGCTCTATGATGTTTCGAGACAATTGAGGGTTGACGGCCGAAATTGGTAAAATTGTTAATTTTCCATGAACCTAGAACCCTTCGACTTATTAACCTAAAATATTACAAATTTACTGAAAAAAATGCACAACTAGGTTATTAAGACAATTAGCAAAAGAAAAATCACACCAATCTCAATCACATGTCACACATACAAATTTTGCCCAATCATAGTTCCCAATCATAGTTCTTCATTAATAACTCAATCAAAACCTACTTGAGCTCTCAACCTGGGATAATGACCCAAGTTAAGAAATTATAATTACAACATACGTTGGATCTAATCCAGGTGTTCATGCCCTAGATCTGTCCTTAATCTCCTTGGATGATTTGGAGTAGATAGACCCACCAAAGAATTCTTCAAGGCAAGGAACATGCCACAAAGGAAGTCAACAAGAGTGTATCTAGTCTAAAACAACTTTTGATTCAGTCACTAAGAAGAAAGAGATCAAGGAAGAGTTTGTGGAACATTACAAAGGCCTTTTTTAGGAAAGAAAAGCAACCATAGATATGTGTTTATACTTAATCCCATTCTTGGTTTTTGAGGAGCAAGCTTGTGACTTGGCTCTCTCTCTCTAGATGATCTCTCAACAACCCTTTATAAAATGGTGGATGATAAGGTTCCTAGCCTCAACAGATCCCCCTCCGGAATTTTACAAAGCCACACAAAACTTTGTAGGGACTCATTACAAGTGTACAAAGAAGCCCTGTAAAATGGATCTCTAGGAGCAAGGTTCAATCAACGTTCCATAAAGTTCACACCTAAGGCAAAGAACCCAAAAGTGATCACCAATGTGAATTTTACAAATCCACACAAAATTTCGTTGAGCTAGACTCATTACAAGCGTATAAAGAAGCCCTGTAAAATGGATTTCTAGGAGCAAGGCTCTATCAACGTTCCATCAAATTCATACCTAAGGCAAAGGACCCAAAAGTGATCACCAATGTGAGACCCATCATGTTGCTCAAAACATCATATGAAATCATGGTAAAGAGCTTTCCAACACATCAAACCCTGTTTTACCTAAGCAAATCGAGTTCATCCAAAGAAGGCACATATACTAGATAAGTCATTGCACTCTAATGGGACATGAAACAAGCTCAATCCTTAGACCTTGGTGCCTTGTTTATCAAAAATTCACTCTGAAAAGGCATGGGGCGTGTAACAAGCTTAGACCTTGGACCTTGATGCTTTGTTTATAAAAAATTTACCTTGAAAACTTGTATCACTAGGTGGAATGGCCTTTCATCCTCACAAGGCTTAAAGCACTAAGCTAGCCCAATTTTTTTAATTGTGTTGAAACTCTTTTCACTGAAATATCAACATGTCTCTCCATTAACAGAGGAAAGTCTAAGTGAGTGGAGATTTTGTGGTCCCTTAAGCAAAGTTGCGCTCTGCGTTGACATCATATGTCATGGTTGCTAAAGCCTTGAGATATCTACTTGGTTTTAAACTGAACATCATCATAACTTGTAGAATCTCTATTACTAAACCTAAAGTTGGCTAGATGGTTAGTGCTCATTTTTTCGACAATTCCTTCATCACAAATCTCAAAGACCAAACCTCTTGGCTTTATATCATGGAGTGTCTAGACATTGTGTGGTTTTTGTAATGTTATTATTGATTAATTGCTCAAGGGAGGGCGCAGTAGCCTATCCAACACCGTAGGCTATAGTCAATGATAGAGGGGGGAATCCATTATCCAATGTTTTGGCGCATCATTGGGTAAATTTGAGGCAACTGGGACAAAACTTGTAAAGGAAGCCAGAATTGGGGGCTAAACTTGTAACCCCTCACATTAAAACAAGGAAAGGAGACCCCATATGGAATCTATAAATAAGAGAGAGGAGAAATCATTTTCTCATCATTGTGGATTGGATATTTCTGATTGTGGCCTGAGGCTCTGAGGGTAAGACCCCTTTTCCTTTGATAGGTTTCAGTGGTGATGATCCCACGCTAGCCAATTCCCTCTCTTTATCTCCACTATTTCGCATAACTTATTGAGGCACTTTTATCTGGATTTTGTGGCAAGCAAGGAGAATTTTGTTGGAGAATTGGTTTTAGGATGCATTTTGTCACACCTTCTCGATTCTAAGGTTGCAGTAGAGCAGCCTGACCAATTTAGGCCTCTGTTCAAGGCGGTGAGGCTTCTTGAGGCCTCTGTCTCGGTGAGCAAGTCAGATTGTAGGGCAGCAAGACTGATTTAGGCCTCTGTTCAAGGTAGCAAAACTCCCCGAGGTCTCTGTCCCAGTCAGCGAGGCAGATTGAAGGGTAGCAAGACCATTCTAAACCTTTGTTCAAGGCAACGAAGCATCCTAAGGTATCTATTTATGACAACAGGGCAGATTGATATCCTGGTCCAAGACAACAGAGTAGTTTGAAGCATCAAATCTCATTCGAGAATGTGAATCCCTCAACAAATCTGGTGGAGGACCTTTCAGGACAACTATTTTCCATCCATTCAACAAAAGAGATCATCACGTGTGTTGTCTCTAGGGTAATGGAAGCCTTAACTAAGTTACAGGTTACCATTGTTTGGTATTGAGCTAGGGCAGTCCTGCAGCAGAATCCTTTTTAAATCACAAGCCCTCCGAGTTACTTTTGTGGCAGCAGGACGCAGCGGAACACAACAGCAAGATGGCAAATATTAAGTACCATGAACTCAGCCAACCATTGGCTCGGTGCTTTTTCATCTTGCCCATTGAATATCACTTTATCCTCATCCAACAGATAACATAAAAAAGAACTGAGCCAATCATTAGCTTAGTACAAGGTGCTTAATATTTGCCACAACAAGATAAGAGACAATTAGGGCATTACTTGCATAGTTGTAAAGTTCAAATATCTATCTTTAAAGTTGATGTTTGGTAGTTGTGGTCGGTATTCATGTCGGCCTAAATTAAAAGAGGGAAATTAAAATTGAAATTTGAATTTAAATGCTCAAGTTGGACCTAGATGATCAGGTTCGCCTAACTAAAAGGCACACCACTTGGGGCACACTAAATCACAATAAATTGGTAATCGACCCCCTCACTTGTGACCAATTCGGATCATTTCTTGAGAAGAAGAACAAGCCCAAGTGAACCACAGATTATCAGAGGAGATGAGTCAGAAGAAGAGTTTTGTTCTGTTCTTAGTTTAAAAGGTCGCAACCCTGGAAGAGGGCTGAAATATCAGTCTGTCTCATTGCCTCTCTCCTAGAAGGTTGCCTTACTAGGGGACTGACTTCCTTGGGCCACTAAAATCCACTATGCTTGCATGCTTATTAAAATTGAGGATTTGTTTTGGATTTGGAAGGAACACAATGATGCTTACTTTAATTCTATTGTCCCCTCACAAGTTTAGCATCATTTTTGGCTTAACCCTCTAGCCAAGTCTAGTGGGCCATGGACAAAGTCATTTTGTCAAAAATATCTCATCACCTCCCTCCTAGAAGGTTTCCTTGCTAGGAGACTAACTTCCTTGCGCCATTGAATTCCACTATGCTTGGATGCTTATTAGAGTTGAAGATTTGTTTTGGATTTGGAAGAGACACAACGATGTTTATTTTAATTCTATTGTATCTTCACAAGTCTTTCCCCGGTCTAAAATATGTTAGCGGATGTCTTTCCTTACAAATAATTGTATAGGCCCGACATGTTCAAGTTGATATAGAGCACTTCAAACAACTTCTAAAACACTAGGGTGCGGCCACTTGTAAAAGCAGAGTGCCACCTGACCCTTCCTAACCAACATATGTTGGCTCACATAAGAGACAGTAAACTTGAACACCATGCTAACAAATAGAGCCACGAGCACAAGAAGCATTGACCACCAACACTACCCGTCAATACAAACAAGTTCGAACCCTCCTCTTGTCCATCCCCAAAGGATGCAAGTCCTCAAAGCCTCTTGGTGATGGATGGGAACTTGCAAAACTTGATGGAAGAAACCCTCCCTCAAATGACTATAACCATTTGTCCCTTACTGTTGGGATGATCGTTTCTTAGTGTTATTTGATTGGGCCTTCACCCTTTGTCTTTTGTTGCTCTAGCTTTTAGGTTTTGTAAACAGGGTCTGACACAAATTTGAATCTGCCCTTTTATTCATGGTGTGGGGGTTTTGGCCTAAGCCATGCTAGCTTTTTTACTTTTTGCATTTGCAAAGGCTACTTTCACTACCTGTCTTTTCTATTAAAGTGTTCTATAATCTATTCATATAATAATCAAAGGATACTTTAATTGAGAAAAGGGGAAAAATGGCTATACAAAGAAATGGAAAAGAGAATTAAGAAGATGATCATATAATGCAAAACAAATCAAAAGATTGCAAACTCGTGTATGATACATGTACAAACCATCTTGAACAGTTGAACTACCTATAACTACAACAAAAGCATTGGAACAAAACCAACAGAGGTAATCATTGAAAACAGTTTTGCATTAAACTTCTTAACAAGGACCACTTCCATTTTTTGCAACATCAAGGATTTGAATTTTACAAGGTTGGTTTGGCCCTAAAGAGTGAAGTCAAGCGTGTTACTAGTAGCCAGTGATTTTTCTACCATTTTCAACTAACCACCAATATCCGTTGCCAATTAAGTTACATTATATTGGTACTAGTACATTGACTCAGTACTGATATAACCACCAAAAATTCAAATTCGTTTTCACAAATATGCACATATATCATAAATTTAGTATACAAGTATTGCAAAAATTTGTAGCCACTACAACAATCCCCAAAAATTTTAAACTATATGCCTAAAATTTGGGACCCTCTTTGCTTTCCAAGGTTTTAACAGTGATTCTTGTGGCACGAATTGGTCATGACCCTTAAAATAGCATGCTATCATACTTTCACAAAGCATGTCGATTATACATGCATGTTGTCATTTACACCCATCTTCATCTTGCATGAATTTATTATGGTTGTAACATATATAGTCAAAAAACATTCCAAAAGGTGTCTACCCAACAACAACAACAACAACCGAAACCTTATGACTTTGATGTGTAAAATCCATCTCAGGGAAGGAGTAGATGAAAGGCATTTGTTGACAAGGAAAAAGAGAATCATTTTCTAGCATAATCTGGAGCTGGTTCACTAGGATCTTGACAAAATGATTCTTAACCTAAGGTGGAAAATCATGTGTGTGATGATCCAAATCTATGCAAACAATTGCAACCTCTTTGAAAACTTACATGCCAAGGTGATTTCTTAGTTCCTTGTCATGCTATTGAGAAGGTGTTTCCTCCACTTATTCTTCAATGCAACCACCATGTCAAGAGCTTGTTGCCTGAGACTTGCATGACAATATTTGGAAATTTTGACACATTTATCATGGTCATCCAAAGAGGCATTTTCTATGTAATATTCCTAATGGAAATATTAAGTGATAATAGTAGTAAGATCATAAACATGCAATAAAAATTGTACACATGCAGAAATACCATACTACACCAGAAATAACACCAAAAATGTTGAGCCTTTTTATTATATTAATCAGATGGAGTACAACGAATAGGAACAGAAGAACCTGGGCTTGATAAAGCAAGCAACGCAAGATTCCAAGTGAATATGATGGTACCCAAATCATAAATGTTGGAAATGACTACTACCAAAATTGTGTCCACCCAGAAAACTATTGTTATTGCTAGAAAGGAACTGTTGATTGAGCCCTCCAAACTGCTCCAAAAATTCTGCGAAATTAACCACACGAACTACTCCACCAGCTCAACAAAACCCAAAAATATCTCGCGAACCCAAGTGGTGGTTATGGTCCCAGAAATAATTGTGTCCTCAAAAAAATTATGTTGTTGACTGTTGGATGCAACCAGTTCTTCCCTCAAGGGTGCTCAAAAAATCTACAAAACTAATCCTAGCCTCCTCTCAATAAACCCACAAAAACCCAGAAAGGGTTGGGCCCAGTTCCAACCTTCAAAATTACCCCCGATTTAGCGCACTACTCCTCCCATTGGGTAATTCATACAACCTGGAAATGTTGTTGTCAATGCCCTCTAGAATGTTGAGAAACCACCCCAACAAAACTCAGCCCCAAACTCCCGGCCAAGCCTCCTCAATGAACAACCCCTACGAATGACTACGTAAGCTTTGGTGCAGTCACCTCTGTGAATGCCCAAGGGAGATAAATTTGGCTCGAAGAATGGCTACTCAATCCACCAATTTATTCCTTGCAAAAACACGGCTAAACCCCAAGAGAATGTGCCACTAAATTCTCGGAACCAATTCTCATTTGTAGTTCACCTCCCACAAGAGTGTGTGGTCCTTTTATGTGCCCAATCTGCTCTTAGTAGCTCGAATCTCCCAAGAAAATCCTCCTCGAAACAACGCCACGATAAAGCAAAGTCTCCTCTAGGGTGGCAGTCAAATTCCACCGAAGGAGTTAAGATTTCCCCTCGGAAACCTCGTGTGTTGTACAACACAATGTTGACCTAGCTCAAGCGAACAATAATATAATTTTCAGGTTGATAAAAGCTACCAAAAGATGGCCCCTCATCTTCTATTTATGCTTGATACCTTTTTCCTTTCCTCGTGGGCCCCGTTCTCCACTAGTACGCCTTCCTTCTCCTTCCTTCTCTCTCCACAAGTGTGCTTTCCTAAGGGAGTGTGAATTCCCTTTGTGTGTGGGCCCCCACAACCCACCAAAAATTCGACTTTCTCCCTCTCTTAAGTCAAAATACCCAAAATTGTCAAAAAGTGTAATATTTCATAACTGGCTTAGGAAAATTGGGGATATTAAAGTCCTCTGCGCCAAAAATTGCTTGTCCCCAAGCAATGCCTGAACAAGCATTTCCATTATCTAATGGCCCAAACAGTCGCTGCAAACAATACCAAGGTCCCAAATGTGCCACTGACTCATCCATGTCCCCTACACTATTCAGTCACAAAAGAATCCCTCGATACCAGGATCTCGAGCCACCCTGAGCAATGTGGAGCACCCCTTGCTCCACTCACTATCCAGCCAGGTGTAGGTACTAGAAACCCTTTGCATACTTTCAATATGTAGAGAATCATGATAATGCAGGTCTCTGTCCTCCTCATGCACTCCAAGAGTAAACTCCTGAAGATACACTCCAACCCCTCTGGGGAGGAAGTCTCTCTCCACACGAGCTTCCCCTGATATCCTCCTGGTTACCAACTTGCCATGCTAATGAAGTCCCCCATGCAATCAGCAAGTCATAAAAGCCCAATGGAAGGTCTGGATGGTCTACCCCTATAGTGGCTAGATCACCCCTAAAGGTCGTTGAGTTGTCCAATACTACGATGCCCCGGTCCCATGCTCGCCTCAGAAAGGCGCCATCATGCTGTCACTGTGCCACTATCTCAGTTTGCCCATCAGATTGAGGATGATAAGATGAGCTATGAGCTAACTAAGTACCAAGACAAGAAAATAATTATGTCCAGAAATTTCCAGTGAAAATGGGATCTCTGTCACTTACAATAATCTTTGGGTTTCCATGTAGCTTTTGAATTGTTTCCATAAATGCAGTAGAAACTGTACTGGCTTTAAATGGATGTGATAATGCACAAAAGTGTGCATACTTGGTAAGTCTGTCAACTACCACTATGATGACATTCTTTCCCTCAAACTTGGGTAAACCTGTGATAAAATCCATTGAAACCTCCTCCCAACGTTGGCTTGGAATGGATAAAGGTTGTAATAGACCCAGTGTCTTAATTGTCTCAATTTTATTTTGTTGGCAAACCAAACATTCCGCCACAAACTTTTGAATATCTGATTTAAGGCCATCCCAAAAAAATTCCTTCTTTACCCTGTGGTAAGTTTTTAAAAATCCCGAGTGCCATCCTAAGGGAGAAGTGTGCAATTCCATAAGAACTTTTGTTTTAGCTGGGAATTCTTACAGAGGTATAAGCGATCTTTGTACCATAACGAATCATTTTTCCAGCTAAATGTATCAGATGTGCTGGAATCTTGTTGTAACTTTCAAATAAGTGCCCACATTTCTTCGTCATTCTTTCATTCCTCCCTTGCTTCATTTATCCAATCTGGCTGGATAATAGAAATGGCGCACAACAATGCTTCCACATCCTCATCCTTTCTTGAGAGTGCATCTGCGACCACATTTTGCTTCCCTTTTTTGTAAATGATTTCAAAGTCATAACCCAACATCTTTATGACCCAATTTTGTTGCTCTTCACAGGATAATCTTTGTTCTAAAAAGTATTTAAGGCTATCATGATCCGTTTTTACCTTGAAGTGTCTTCCCATTAGGTAGGGTCGCCATTTCTTAAGTGCATGTAGTATTGCCAACATTTCCTTCTCATAAATAGCTTTATGTAAAGCTTTCCCTTGATTGGACGACTTTCAAAAGCAATGGGTCTTTCATCTTGCATTAAAACGGCACAAATTCCATTTCCTAAAGCATCACATTCCACAATAAAGGTTTTTGTGAAGTTCGGTGTAGCTAAGACCGGTGCTTGGCACATTGCCTCTTTAAGATGTTCAAAGGCCTTTGTTGCTTCCGGAGTCCATGAAAATGCATCTTTCTTCAATAATGTTGTTAGAGGTGCTACTATTCTCCCATAATTCTTAACAAACTTGCGATAATACCCTGTCAACCCGAGAAATCCTCGCAGATGCTTTATGGATGTGGGGATTTTCCATTCCTTAATGGCTTTAATTTTGCTAGGGTCTACCTTAACTCCTTCATGAGATACAATATGACCCAGATATTCCACCTCTTGTACTCCAAAGAAACATTTGGATCTTTTTGCATATAATTGTTTCTCCTCCAATAGTTGTAGCACTCTGTCAACATGTTCAACATGATCCTTCCAAGACTTGCTGTAGATTAGTATATCATCAAAAAATACTAACACAAATTTTCTAAGGAAGGGTTTGAAAATGGAATTCATCAAACCTTGAAATGTAGAAGGTGCATTGGTAAGGCCAAAAGGCATGACCAAAAATTCATAATGACCCTCATGAGTTCTAAATGATGTTTTCGGAATGTCTTCAGTCTTCATTCTGATTTGATGACATCCCGAACGAAGATCCAACTTGGTGAAGTAAATTGATCCATGCAATTCATCCAGTAATTCATCAATGACAGGAATGGGAAATTATCTTTAATAGTGAGCTTGTTGAGCTCCCTATAATCCGGACACATGTGCCATGATCCATCCTTCTTGTGCACCAATACTACTGGAGCAGAGAAGAACTTTGACTTGGTTGAATTATACCAGCCTCTAGCATTTCTGCAACCATATGTTCAATTTCATTATTTTGGGCATAGGGATATCTGTACGGCCTGATGTTTGGAGGAACACTTCATGGAATCAGATGAATACCATGATCATGGTCACGAATAGGTGGGAGACCTTTGGGAGTCTCAAATACGTTGGAATGATTGTCCAAGACTATTTGGAGATCTGGAGAAATATATGATTCCAATGTGGAAACATCTAGCGAACATAATTGTGCAATTACACCTTTTCGTTCCTTTTTTAGAAGCTTTTTCATACCATTAGAGCTAAATAACTTTCCTGGTTTCCCTGCAATACCTCTTAATACAACTTCTTTTCCTTCCATAGAAAATTTCATGAAAAGCTCTTGAAAATTAAAAGCTATTGTACCCAAGGATTGTAGCCATTGAACTCCTAATACAACATTAGCACCTCCCATTGGAATGGAAAGCATTGGGCTAGTCAATACATATTCTCCCATGGATAGTTTGATATTATGGCACTTTCCAGAGAAATT
>APFE031521182.1:208431-265280 GCA_000404065.3 Pinus taeda | reverse complement strand
AATTCCTTCAAAATAAATTTTCAAACCAAGCTTAAGCAAAAATTTAAGAAAATCTACACACCTTTTTTCACTTTGTAGGAGCTCGATATTGCCTCTGATGTATCTCTGTACTTTCCGATCATCTAGTTTTGAATTTGTGACCTTTAGTAGCCCTCTGTGTCCTCTTTCCAATGCCACAAGTCTCACCCAAATCGGATTCTCCAAGGAAGAGTTATGCCAAATCTCCCACATTGACTTGATTATAGACTAGTCCAGTAGAGCGAACTTGTATGATGTGCCACGAGTCACTGTTTCGACTTTTGGATCTAAAAATAAATACAACAAAACTACAGTCCGTCCTCTTTTTGTACCTTCTCACAGAATTTCAATCTGATCCCCAGAGAGAAAGTTATGACAATTTTCCCCAGGTCACCTGTTTGGAATGTAATTCAGGAGTCTACAAAAAGACTAACTTCCTCAGATCATATCTCAGCAAATATAGCGCGAAAAGCTCTAAAATTCGGACCCAAGATTCAGAGCGATTTCTTCTCAAATGGGTTTTTTTTGCGACTTCTGAAACGTCACAGAAAAAAAGTTATAGCGAAAATGCCACGATGACCTGTTTGGAGCAGCGAAACCCTAGAATCCAAAGCTCTAATACCAAATGTTATGAAACCAGCTCAAGAAAAGATAGATCAACGCCTTAGAATTCAGCGTCTTCGAAGGGGCAACCTCCTTTACATTACATAAATGAACAATTCTTGGATGATTCAAATGACAAAACCTCCTTTCTATATATAGGAGTCTAAGGAGTCACAATATAATCTAGCCGACCTAACAATAATAATATAAAGCCACCAAAATAACAATAGAGGGATTCTATGGGGCACAGCAATAACAATATGGGGGCAATAGGGGCTCAACAATATTAATAAGGGGTATAACTACAATAGTAATGGGGTAATCACTAGTATTATAGGGACCCAACACTGCATACCATCAAGCACCCCTGTACTCCTCAGCATGCCACTGTACATCGTGGCCTACCCTTGTACATTGTTGGATACCCCCTATTATTGTTGTCCCATCCTATACCATCTTGTGTCCTACCTGTGTCATTGTATGTGACACTCCCAGTGGGTACTCAATGCGATGTGAGTCACTCCTACTCCAAAGTGTAACACGACATGCTACAGCACACCACCATGCATCTCCATGCTCCTATGTAGGCCACTGCTCTTCGTTGCATAGCCCTGCACACCACTGGAAGCTATGGCCTAAAATTGGGTCTATACGCATCAAGTCGCATCCCTCTACATAACACTAGAACTTACAATGTAACTTTGTGGAGTCCTGTGTACTACTACCTACTGTCGTACCACCCTATAACATATGGTATCCTGCATGTGCCAAAATATCCACCACTATGCTAGTGAGCCCATCATGACACGTCATATCTCCTCATCCATCCTGGTAGACCTGAGCGACCTAACTCCATACCTACTAGAGAGGATACTTTTGTTGTGTCGATCCTCAGCGACTCCTATTCCCGATACTTAATGGGAGAACACCATCTTCATACAATCCTTGGTCTAGTGACCTACCCATGCCACCTCCTCCAACCAACTCCTACCAGAGAATGCTAATCATCTTGCAACCCCATGCGCAACTAACATGCCATAACAATCCATGGACACTGCTCACAAACAGCCTGGCCACTAGTGCCAACTGGAACTCCCCTAAGGAATATATGTGTTCAGTCACTGGGTCGACTACCTCATCAATGCCATAGTCATCCCACACGTCTGATATCGAATAGGAAGCCCCACCTAGATCCCAATGCCAACCTAGTCCTCCAGTACCCCCGGTGTCTATGACCTCCCACTGAGCTTTGCTCCAGACTACGACCATCTCCATGAGTCCAACCCATTCCACTAGGGACCAACTCAGAATTTCTTAGCATCCAACCCCAAGGGCAAGATCAAATGTATGTGTACCCGCACTAGCAACAACCCCAAGCAGCGAATGTTGCACCCTATGCAACTCAGGTCATCTTATCACATTGTCCTAGTTAACACATGAAATCTAACTAGGTAGCTCAGCCTCTCTCTCTCCAACGGGCAAAGGTAACCTAACAGTGTTGCCAACCCCATCTATGTATGAATGAAGAGGGTTGCTTAGATGCTCCAATGTGCATTCTAGTTGTACCATTAGGGAATCCAATCATTCCCCAACGTGAGTCAATTTAGTCGTTGACTCGACACAACCTGCTCTCATGCCCTCCAACTCCTCATTTTGCTACATAATGCCCTCTCACACTGATGTGGCCTTCCTTTTCAATGCTAAAACGTCGACTTGAAATAGATGAAACTGTTGTGGGTGACCATCATCTAATACCATTGTATCCCCTGGCACCTCATCAATGGTGGATACGTCTCTTGGCACCTCACCCATTTGTTGTGCATTGTTATCACCCAAAAACTCGAACACGATCATGTACACCTCATCAATGGATACCTCAAGAACGGATGAGAACATTGGTGTATGCTCTACTCTCCCTACCAAGGTGTTAGCGTGAGCTATCAAAGGAATCTCCAACAATGGTGACTCTTGTGTTACACTAGGTAGATCTACATGCTCCTCATAGTCTTATGTGCCCTAATTCTACTGACTCTCCCCACACGAAATAAATGGTTGCACCCCCACAGCCTGCGCACCTCTAGTCTCTCTATTGTAAGGATGAGGATGGATTTGGTCTGTCACACCCCTCAACTGGGCCACCCTCTCATCATTCCAGTGGATTCCACCCCAGAATTCTTGCATATTGAATCTCCCTTGAGTCATGGGTTTGTCTACAGTTTCACCCATCACTATGCATACATGCCCAAATCTTCCATGATCTTGCTGGCTACGCACATCTGGGCCAAGATCAAGACTTTGATACCATTGTAATATTCCTAATGGAAATATTAAGTGATAATAGTAGTGAGATCATAAACATGCAATGAAAATTGTACACACGTGCAAAAATACCAGATTACACAAGAAATAACACCCAAAAAGCTAAGCCTTTTTATTATATTATCCAGATGAAGTACAATGAGAAGGAACTAAAGAACCTGGGCTTGCTACAGCAAGCAAGGCAAGATCCCAAGTGAATATGATGGTACCCAAATGCTAGAAATCACTGTACTACCAAAACTGCATCCACCCAAAAAATTGTTGCTACTGCTGGAGAGGAATTGTTGATTTAGCCCTCCAAACTACTCCAAAAATTATGAGAAATTAACCATTGGCACTACACCAACTCAACAAAACCCAGAAATATCTTGCGAACCCAAGTGGTGGAA
The DNA here is from genome assembly GCA_000404065.3 of Pinus taeda. Lineage (NCBI taxonomy): Eukaryota > Viridiplantae > Streptophyta > Pinopsida > Pinales > Pinaceae > Pinus > Pinus taeda. Next base: position 261,951 of record APFE031521182.1, on the reverse strand, counting down.
ATGGTCCCAGAAATAACTGTGTCCTCCTCCAACAATTTTTGTTGCTAACTGCTGAATGCAACTAAGAGTTTGCCCTCGGGAGTGCTCAGAAAATTCTACAAAATTAATCCTAGCCTCCTCTCAATAAACCCATAAAATCCCATAAAGGGTTGGGCCCAGTTCCAACCTCTGAAATTACCCTCAATTTAGCATACTCCTCCCACTGGGTAATTCGTACACCCTGGAAATGTTGTTGCCAATGCCCTCCAAAATGTTGAGAAACCACCCCAACAAATCTCCTTATGACCTCTAGCAAAACCCAGCTCAAACTCTTAGCCAAGCCTCCTCAACGAACAACCTCTACAAATCACTGTGCAGGGCTTGGTCCAATCACCTCTATGAATGATTGTGCAAGGCTTGGTCCAATCACCTCTACACATGCCCAGGGGAGATAAATTTGTCCTCGAGAATGACCACTCAATTCGCCAGTGAAATCCCTGCAAAAACATTGCTAAACCCTGAGAGAGTGTGCCCCTAAATTCCCGAAACCAACTTTGATCTGTAGCTCACCTCCCACAAGAGTGCGTGGTCCTTTTTTGCGCCCAGTCTGCTACTGAAAAGCTCGAATCTCCCTCAAAAATCCTCCCTGGAACAACTCCACAATAAAGCAAAGGCTCCTCTAGGGTGGCACTCGAAGTCCACCAAAGGAGTTGAGATTTCCCTTCGGAAACCTCATGTGTTGAACAGCACAATGTTGGCTTGGCTCAACAACTCAAGTGAACAGTAATATAATTCAGTTTGACAAAAGCTACCAAATTATGGCCCCTCCTCTTCTATTTATGCTTGCTTCCCTCTTCCTTTCCTCGTGGGCCCTATCCTCCACTAATGTGCCTTCCTTCTCCTTCCTTCTCTCTCCACGAGTACATTTTCCTAAGGGAGTGTGAATTCCCTTTGTGTGTGGCCCCCACAATGCACCAAGAATTTGATAAGGCAAGTCAAAACTATTTATTGGTATCAGATGTGCAAATTGGTAGCAAAAGCAGTATATGGCAATTAGATTTTGGTTAGCATGAACGTTAGAATGATGTTTGAATCAAAGAAGTCAAGTGTATGCAAGTATATAGGTACCAGAATTAGTCTTCTTGATCCAGTGAGATGGCCAAACTATAGTAGTGTAATCTCAAATTCATATGGGAGGTGTATCAATGGGCATGAGCTTCCTCTACCTTTTGTTATTTGATTTACTAATATTCATGTGTTGCAAAAATGTGGAAATCATGCCCAAGAAAATCTCTCAGTTCCTATCTGATATATTCATCAACATAGGTCATAGACTAAAAGGTCTACACCATTGGACTTGGATCATTCCAAGATTGGTATTTTGCACCATTTGCTCAAGAAGGCATAAACAATCTCATACAACATGAAACATTGACTGTAGAGACGATGGGCATTAGTATTATCAACATTGTGCAGTCACTAAACTTGATTAGGTACTACAATGGACAACACAATCTCTAATTCAGCAAAGGTGATTAAGGAACATATGAAGAGCACTTCAAAAAATAAAGTGGTCTATTAATCCTTCAAAGCTTCATTAGATTCCAGTTAGCAGCGCATTAACAAGAACATCAAGATAAGATCTCCTGCATACTGAATCATGGGAGTTAAGTGCACCAAAGGGTCCGAGTGGAAGAAAAAGAAAGCTTCAATCTCCTTCAAAAGCATCAAATAGCTCTAGAATTGGCAATACTCCTTGCCTCTCATGAAATTCAGCACCTCCAACTTCATCAGCTCATATACCTAAAGGTGTGATGCCAATTGCTGGTAGTTTACAACATAATAACAATAATAAGGGTCTATTGATGCATGGATCAAACAAGACAAGCGGGCTTTCTTCTCCACCAAATCAACTAGAGGAATTTTTTACCATTTGGGGACCCTGACTTATGACCTTCATCACACATCGCATCTCCAATCTGCAACCATAACACACTCTTAACCTATGACAGCGCAAGGAATTTAGCGACCTCCACTCTCCTTGTCACATCGCAAATTACCTTACTTCATCCCGACTCTCCTCAATTTTTGTGTGACTTCCCTAAATGGCACCTCCATTCTCCTTGCCATATTGCACAACAGATTCTATGTCAATTCATCTTTCGTTACAGATCAACTGACGAACCTAATGAGAAGTAAAGAAGTGTGGCTGTTACGGGTTAAGTTTTTGTTTGCTGCTTATATGGTTCATGAGAATCATGCAGCGTTTTGAGTATCACCTCCACATAGTAGCCTCCTTATCCATCCAACACATTGGACATGACTCACTGCTCTCAATGTATCATCCTATGGACAAGTTCAGTGAAGTCTACTTTATGGAAATGGATCAAGCACTACGACTTGAAATTTCTTCAGGGGTGCCACGAATATGTCTTATTCGAATACTAAGCATATTGTTCATTCATCCCCCCGATTATGGTTGGCATGCTTCTATAAGTTGGTCCATTATTCCAGTTAATAGTCCCCGGAAGCTCAATGCCTCAAAACTACAAAGGATAAGGAACAAAGAGCATCGCATTCGTCAACCAATGGGGTTGAGATGGAGAATATGAAAATCCTAGGAAACCTAAGTAGTGAAATGAAGGTGCCTACAAAACCACAGTTTGAAGGCTCCTGTCCATATCTTGAAAAGATTTGCGACTTGTGACTCACCGCATCCTCAAAGTGCGACTTCCCCTCGTCGCAAGTCATGATCGCAAATTGCAGCAGAGCCTCAAATGCCCATTGTCATCACGATCTGCGATATTCGACCCAGGTAACCCCCCATCACTTTCAGAGTTGCGACTCTGCTCTCTGTCGCAACGACACATTTTAGTCGCAAATCCTCCCACGGTAGATCTAACTTGTCACACCTTCCCTTATCAACCGCTCTCTATCGCATCGCAGCTGAATATACACATGCAACTATCAAGCGTAAAAATTACACTAATGGCTTCACTGGTTGTATGCAAAAGGGTGGCTCGAATGCATTTTTCGATTGGGTAGAAGCCAATGGAATTCATATGATTTTTGCAGTGGACATCCCTACAGCTACTATAGCGAGTCTCATTTACTGTTTCTTTGGAGCTCGTTGATGAAAAATGATATGAACAGCTTTTTGTCTTTGGATAGAGACATCGACTCAAACAACGAACCCGACGAGCGATCATTAAGTGCTTCCCAGTTTATAAAGGACTCACTACTGCCAAAGATTAGGTATGTGTTCTAGATGTTATAAAATGAAAAAGACAGACATGGAGGACATTACGCAGGCTTGAGGGATAGCAGTGATGTTGGCCTTGTCCTCTTGCATGATGATGTAAAAATTTGTCTGAAAAGTACGTTAAGGTCATATTATCCAATGCTTAAGCTGTAAACAAATATTACCACTATTGCCTACCAAAAGCGACTGTATAGCATCTTGTAGGAAAACCAGTTTTTCCAATGGGGAAATTCAAGCACTCAAGATTATCCTACAAATTCCAATGGACAGAGGGTTGCAATATCATTAGAATACTTTGTATGGATCTAAATTATAGCCCAATGGTAATGATACCCTGCATCATATGGTGATGAAGACAATGCTAAAGATATGGTTGAGGCTAGCAAGACTCTCACGGATCAAAACATCTCTCCAATTTCATCATAAAAATTGAATGGTCTTCATAAAAGGTTGCAGAACTCCCACCATATCTAAAGCAGTTTTATTATTTTTACTTTGCGTCAAAGATGCAGAGTATTGCAACAAACCATACAGGTTTGATGGATGAACTAATGGATACTGGCTTAATTTCTCATACAGGAAACCTCACAAATTCTACAAAATGTCCTGCATAAATTATCCAGATCCTAAGTACTGCGAAGGCTCTTTTCAAATATGGTTCTAGTTGTCATTATTCTCTAGGTGGAAAAACCTCTGTTTAAAATAAAGGGCGCACATCACATTACCTGTTTAATTGATTGTCCCTCTGAGGTGAAAACAAATATATATTTGGCAAGGTACTTCAAAGGCAAGTCAAAGGAAGGCTAAAATCATATAACAAGGGCATTTCTCGTCATAAGATCTTGGTATTATGGAAGAAGTTGTTCCTAATCAAGAGGAAGAAAATGGTGATACTAAACAAGATATTACAGATCAGCCCCATTGTATAGCTATGGGGCGAGGTTAATGATCAAGATGGTATGTTGCAAATTTTTTTAAGCAAGCAAGATCTGAAAGAACATATTCCTAGGTGTCTCAACCTCAAGTGTATGCTCAGTGTCAATATCAATTTACTTAGCAACTAATACAGCATCTTGTAGATGGAACCTCATCATAAAAAACAGACATCACAATTCCTGTTTAGCAGTCTATACAAGTTCGGAATTCCCAAGAGGAAAATGGTGCTATTGAACAAGATCTTACAGAGGTTATTCACAAGGTGTAAAGCTATGGGGTAAGGTTAATGATCAAGATGGTATGTTGCAAATTTCTTTAAGCAAGCAGGATCTGAAGAAAACATATTCCCAGGTGTCTCAACCTCAAGTGTATGGTCAGTCTAAAGATCAATTTACTTAGCAATTAATGAAACAGCTTGTAGATGGAACCTCATCATAGTAAACAGAGATCACAATTCCTGTTCAGCAGTCTATACAAGTTCGGAATTCCCAAAAATAATATTTGTCCCTCCAAGGTCACAGCATGATTGAAAATTTCACGATCCTTCTATTATCAGTGTAAATCTTTTTGTCATATTTTAGTAAATGCTTGAGGTCATGTAAGTTGCAAAAAGTCTTTAGGAAGTCGAAGAGTCATGGGTCATTGAAAGGTCATCAAGAAGGTGGAAGGTAACCTCCCCATTTCTATAAACGTACCCGCATGCCTCTAAGTAAGGGAACTTTTAGCACTTAAGCTCTGCTAGCATTGAGATTGTTGTTTGTGCTTAGGAAGCTGGAAGCACTTGCTCTTGGCATCTTTTAGGCTAAGTTGTGATAAGGCTAGGGTTTTGTCTTGGAGATAATATAAGCAGCCTAGATTCCACTATTGGATTAGGACGGGCTTGTAGAGCAAGTACTTGAGTTTGCAGCATGATTGATAAGAAGTTCTTCACTTTCGGCATCAATTCTCGTGCACGTTCATGGTAGTTGTAATGGCTATCTGGTATTTCATTGTGTGTGCATGTGTGCTTCATATCAGTGATACGCTGATGAACCAATTCATAACTATTGCCTGTATGTTTGCTTTTGAATCTTTGCTCTGTATTCGACACTGATGCTAATAGCGTTTTGCGAACTAATTTGGAATTAACCTCTAGCACTTTCTTATTCGTATGCCTCAGATGGTTTTTGGCTAGCCAGCTCCTCTTTGACATTATTTTTCTTATTGTTTTGCTGCCATATTCTTGTAAATTGCTTTGTGAGTTTGTCAGTTGTGGGATGATTTCATCCCCATTCTCTGAGCATTTCATTCTTGTCCTTGCGCTAACATCTCTGCATTTGACATCCAGAAGTAAAACACACATGGTGGCAACCGGGCCCACAAACTGGCTGGGGCTCCTATCCCAAACGACGTGAGGACTTCACACCAAGGAGACCCTCTGTTGGCAGTACATTCTGCCCCATCAATAGTATAATATTACATAATTACACCAATTACCATTTTTCTACATCCTCTTTCATTCATATTAGCATTTTCACTCAACCAAGCACAAAAAGTAAACATACTATTAATTTTTGAAGCCTTGGGTGTCAAACAAAACAAAAATACAAGAAGGCATCTCTTTAGGGGCAAGGCCATGGCCTAGGATACCAAATTCTAGAGATTGGAGCTTGCTAATAGGGTACTTCCATGTGCCCTATTTATCAAAGATAGCAGTGGAGGTCTACCATCTACATGAAGAACCTCCAGAGGATCTTCCCATGGTTGTGCTATGAGTCTCCCCCACTATGAACTAGTTATGTTCATCATTGAGATTAATCCATCTCAACTCTTACACTTTTTTACAATACAATGTTTCTTTTAACTATTGTGATAAACAAGATATGTACATATGCAACATTTTATACCAAAACAAAAGATGAACCTATAGGAAACCTTCACAAGCAAAGTGTCCTAGTATCTAATAATAAAATTGCCCTAGCTCATAGTACAAAATTGCATCATACACTTAGAACTCATACATAAGCATTCAGAAATAATATGTACTAGTTCAACTAGTTGCCCACACACTACGAGATGTCTAGAACAAAATAAACACAAGTCATGTTTATCAAGGGAGTCAACCCCACATTGAACAAGTCATCACAATCCTTGGTTAACACTCCTAACCATTCTACACAAGCTTGAGATATGTCACAAAGAGCACCCACATAACATTTCCATGGTTTGATTTGAAGGCTTCTCAACTTGAAAAATAACTAGAGATAAGCATGGAAATTCATCATTTTATGGTTGCTGCAAGGGAATCCAATTGTGGCATATTTCTTTTCTTTTTCTATCCATATAATTAGCATGATGGCAAGGCCTACCTCCAAAGAATTGGGATTGTTACCATAAAATCTAGCAAGCCTAGTGCAAAGCCCCATGAGGCAATCTAGACCTTATGGCAACAAGATATCAACCACCATTGTCACCTCAATGGCTTCACTCCAATTGTTTAGTGGTGAATTTAATCCCATAAGGGAGGCTTCCCTATAAAGATCACCTAAAGATATTCATAAAGAAAGATTTAAGGTTATGCAATGGTCTACTGATTAGGGGAAAGGCAAAGACAAGATTTAGCAGAATTAAAGTACTCTTTCTTAAAACCCTTTAGATATATTAGCGAGTTGTTATAATTTATGGTCAGAGAGATATTCAATGATATGGCATGCAATATCATACAACAGCAAGAACAAATAGCCCTTTAAGCTTGTTGCCTCAAAATCTAGCCGGCCTTGTGAGGGTAACTCACAAGACAAGAGCTAGACCAAGGGACAACAATATGAGGTGTGGCCCACTTCCACTACCAAGGAGGCTTCCCTATGTTAGGTCACCTAAAGGATCTATCAAGTACAAGAAGCAAGGTGACAAAATAGGCATAAGGAGGATAACTCCACCTACGAACAAAGTTCGGCTAGAACAATAGGGTAATTTGCATCCTACAATAGGCCTAATTACGACACAACGTGCCTTAGGGCTTGAGAAATAGCAAGGTAAATAAATCAACCTAAGATCACAAGGCCAAGAAAAGACTTCCAACAAAAGTACACCTTCAATTTATGGAGCAAGAATCCTTCAATAAGCCCCAAGTTGAAGCCTAGGGAAAACTAGAGCTTTTCTAGGGACGTTTGTCTTAAAATTGAAAAACAATAGCCACAGGAACGAATTGGTTTTGAAGAAAATACCTCAGCTCCACGTGTCGAATCCCTCTTCCAACCAATGCCTTCAACTCCAATTCTGAAATATGCCCTAGCCCTAGCTATCAACTTTCCTTAAGAGGTTGAACATGAGGGTAAAAAGGGCAAAAGGTGAAATTTTAAATGATTTTAAGATGATCAACCATGCAACAATGCCTTGACCTTTTGTGACAGAGTCTAGAAGATGGTTAAACATTGTCAAATCTTGGCAAAAGGGTAGGGGTATAAGAAACACTAGGTTTCAAACCCTAACTATCACTTTTGTGAGGAAGCAAAGTCATCAAGTAGAGCTAGTTTAAATGTTCACCCATAAATTTGCCATTCACATTCTACAAGTGCGTAATGCATACAATAATATCATCAAGAGTCCATACAATAATTTCCAACCATAAATTTGCACATAGAAACCCTATATAATCAACCATTTCATACAATAGCCACAAATAACAAAGATTTATCAAATACAAGGTATACTTACAAAATAGAATGTGTGCACCGTGAACAAGTCCTTTATTGCTCCAAAATGACATCTCCAAAGCTAAGAAATAGCTCCATTCACCAAAATCCACCATAGATCAAATCTCCACAAGATACAAGTCACCAACTCAACTAGGTCGAATTTCTATGACAAGGCCAAAAATGTCACAAGTGATGATGATGAAAATAAATGAACATAATCCTCTATTTATATGAGGATTGGTCACCTAATTTTAGTTTACAAAGCCCCTAAAACAAGTTTGATTGTTAATTGACTTCGGGTTACAAGCCAACCCATTAGCTAACATTAAATCATGCCTAATTTTCCCACATGTCTGAGTTGTAGTCTCTACAATGCTAGTGTCATCCATCGTAAATACTCAAAATGCCATGACCAAGATCGATGAGGTGTCCAAGAAGGTGTAGAAGTCGAGTAGTATATCCAAATTCGAGGGTTGGCCCTCAAATTTACCTCAAAATCTCTTGTGGGGCCCCAAGATCAACTAAGGTGCCATAAAGTGGTCTCCATGGGTCTCCAATTACTAAATGAGGCCTCCTCCTCTCTAGCATTAAGGCTTCTTCTAGTGTAACAAGCCCTCCCTAGTCTCTCAGTGTGAGACAATCCTCATCTGCGCTTTGAAACAACTCTTGCCCGTCAAGTTGTGTCAAGCCCAACTTGGGGGCATGCTAGGTCCACTAGTATCATTCTGAAGGATCGACAAATCGGCGTCAAATTTGACCAACGTCTTGGGTCCTAGAGATACTTTCAAACATGTGTCATTTGCTAGTGTTGCTAGGAGGCTCCAGACTCTCAAAGTTGCCCCTGCTTTGGCCAATGTACTGCTCTGAAGTACTTAGGTACCTATGGAATGGATGCCCAAAGCTTGAGTTGCTTAGTCACCTCACAAGAACAACATGGATTTTAGTGAAAGCAACCAATCAATAGGGGCTAGGATAATTAATGCATCCAAGTGAACCAAACTTGAATTTTAAGGGCAATCTAATACTTCAAACAAGGATCCTTTTCCAAAATTAGGGCCAAAATCTCGCAAATGTGTTTTCTCCCTAGGTGGGGGTGGCTAAGGTCAATCCTATTAGGTGCTTCCAACCCCTAAGGGGAAGTAAAAATTCCATAATCCACCCTTAAATTGATAGGTGTTAGCGAATAATAATGTGGTAAAGGAGGAGAGAATGTCCATGGCCAAAGGGACGAGTTGATGAGGATGTCCACATCCTAAGTGTATAGATGTGAGGAAGGAGCATTCATGGATTCCATAATCCACCCTTAAATTGATAGTTGTTAGAGAATAATAATGTGGTAAAGGAGGGGAGAATGTCCATGGCCAAAGGGACGAGTTGATGGGGGTGTCCACATCCTAAGTGTATAGATGTGAGGAAGGAGCATTCATGGATTCTTGAGTTAGCAGCTCGGCCTTGGTTTTTCCACCCGCCTTGTGCACCTTTTACTTCTTCATGATTATTCCTTGTATTATTGCTTATAGCTCAAGGGTTAGATATTGCTTTGTATGATGTAAGAGAATTATTACCCCTTTAAGATGAGTCAATTCACCACTCATTGGGGTTGGTACATGCAAGGGTTCCTTCTTTAATGTAATGGAGCTCATGTGCTCGAGAATTGGGTGATGACCATATGAGGTAGGTATAGCTAATGCTAGGCTTTTGGCCATGTTCTAATTAATATGTCCCAACCATCTTTTGCATATTGGTTTTTCTTTCTTTGTTTTGTTGTGGCCAAGATATGTTTTTTCCTTTTCTATGGATGCATCAACCATCTAGGGAAAAGTTTCTAGGCCCTACTCAAGGTATCTGAACATGTGAGTGTCAAATCCCCAAGAACCAATGACAACTTGTACCCTCCTAGAACGAATGACAAGTTCCAAGTAGTGTTGCTCCTATAACCCAAGGGTCCTTAAGAGAGGTCACACTAGACTAGGGTCAAAGATTAACCCCCCTGGTAAGATGAGGGAACAAGAAAATGGTCAAGGCCTATCAATCATCCAAATCACCCCATTATCCATACCAAATGCCCAAAAACAAACAAGTATAAGCACTAGATTACAAAATGACTGGAGCACCTTTTCAATGGCAGCCCACATGGTGAAAAGCACATGATTGATGAAAGTGGTGGAGGCACAAGGCATATCATCATCTACTGGTGGTTGGCAAGGGTTGTTGGTTGTCCGGTTGACCGACTAGCTATCAAATGTAAGAGAAAAAAAATTCTCCTATGGGGTTACCGATTTTGGTGGGTAACAAAGCTTAGATCAATAAATGAACAAGGTAAACAATTAGGTAAGCAAATTTTGGTAGGAAAGCAAGTTTTTATGATTGGAACGTACATAAAACAACCATACATGAGATGACATCAACCCCAGGCATTGAGTTTTGACATGTAATAAATTATTAAATTCAATCCCTATCAAGAGGGAAATAACACATCAAAATAAAGCTTCTATTAAATACAATTTCAAGAAAAACCCTAACTCTAACCCTAAACCTAACCCTGGATACCTAGAAATTAGAGAAAAGAGAGAGAAATATATAAAAGAAGGTCGTGATCAACACCTACTAGACTAGTTCCTTTATCCAATTGGGCAATGGATTTTTGTAAAGCAAAATTATGAAGATGGCCTTGATGAAAAGGGTGAGAGAGTAGGAATCTCTACGTAGAAATCCTAACAACTTCCTTAAATGGAATATTTTAAGTTCAAGAGATGCATATATCAAAGTTATTTTGAAGAAATCAAGAAAAAACAATTTTTACATACCATGAAGAATCAAGGTTTCATGCAAAAAATTGCAATTTTGACATGGCACACATAAAAACCCTAACTCACATTATATAGCATGCAAATGGAAGAAGATCAAAAATAAACTTATGACATTTCATAACAATCTCTTCAATTAATCCCATAGTAGTCTCCCCATGCAAAAATTTTCCTTCAAAAGACAAATTGCACCACAAAATTAGATTTTGTTTAGGTAGAAAATTCAAAAGAGAACAAAAACAAGCACACATTTCAAATGATAGAGAAGTGTGATGAATGTTGATGATGAATGAGTGAATGAGACTTCCCTTTATTTATATGAGGGCAACCAAGTCCCATTTCACTAATTTTACAACTAAAAACCTACAACAGGGTTACTTGAGCATTCAACTAGGTCAAAGGTCATGTTGCTGCCTAAATCCACACCAGGGTTTATGTGTAGTAAATATTTAACTCCACTTGGTGTGGCCTTGGGCCAAGTTTCAAGTTGAGCAGTTGCTACTCAAATCTCAACTCCTTTGTCGAGGCTAACTCCTAGTGAAGCCAAGGAGGTGGACCCTATGAAAATAACTAAGGCTTAGCAAGCTTTAGCAAAAGGAAAAATCAATTCTAAGAGTTAATTATAACCAACCAAGATACATTCAACCATCAATGTATAAAGCACTGCAAAATACTTCAAGCATGTAGATAGAATTAACGAGCATAAACCACCATGATCATTTACCACAAGAGATATAACAAGAATCAATAAGCAAAATATTTTCAAAGCATAAGATAAATAACAAGCAAAGACCGATGCCCAATGTGAAAGTAAATGTTGCAAGTAAAAGATAACAAAACTTATGCCTTGAAAACGATAGCTCAAAGATAAATGCTCAAAACAAAGTGCTTGGAAAATGTAAATGTCCAAAGATAAATATGCTTTTGAAAAGTAAAGGCAATAACCAAGTACAATAGATGCTGAAATTGAAATGTGTTGAAGTGCCTCTTGGTTCGTTTTAAATTGAGTTAAATTATCAATTGAGTTAAGATAGATTAAGTGATGATTGCAAAAAGAAAACTAATATAATCTTATCCTTTCTCATCGGGCCTTGTCCTCGCTGAGTTAAGGAAAGCTGCAAGGAGATTAAAAGGAGGAAGCTAATGCTCCGTGTGCTAACCGGATTTCACAAGTCAGCCCACTTGCAAATAGATCCAACAATCGGTAACCCAATCTGATTTAGCAAGTCAAGTGTTACTGGTACCCCAATCCCAAAATAAGAAGTCTTAGAAGGGAAAGGGTCCCTAATTAATCTATTCAACCAACAAGCCGTTGGAACTTGTTGGAGTTAATTACACTGCAAAAAAAAATTGACTAATGAAATAAAATAAATCTAGTCTACCGCAAAGATTTGGACTTGGTGAAATAAAGTTTGATTAGATTGCTCAATGAAATGGAAAATCAACTAAACTAGGTTGCAATTAGATTGTTGAAATGAAAGAGAAACTAAGCTAAATTGCAAAGTGTGATTACCTACTTTAGGTTCATTCAGAATCCAATCCATAAAATGCAAACCACAAAATGCACACCCACAAGAAGATACCACATTGGGGAAGAGGGGATGTTTAGGGGGATTTCCCCTAACTCCAAAGAAAATATTGCAATTCTTTATTAGACCCCTTTTGTGAGTGATGGGATCAAAATCAAGAGGAAGACAGAAATCCCTTAAACAGATGAAGATTAAAGAAGTTACAATGAATCCCTTTAAGGATCAAGGGTAGAAAGAACTCTTAAGCAGGTTACAAAGGTGAATCTTGCTGATCAGGGTTGGTACTAAATAGTCTCAAAGCTGGGAAAAATCTACTAGCATTTCCCCTTGTAATGTGAAGGTCTGTAAAAAACTAGCAAGTAAAGAAGTTAGAATATACCCAAAAAAATATTTAAAACAGCTTGAGACTGGAAAACCAAGCAAACTAGTTCTTCCCTTAGTTATTCTACTATTGTTAGGACAATGGTAGATAAGGCACTGTTATTAGCTAGATATGATAATGAAATGTGCAATGAAAGTAACCGAAAAAATATTTTATTTTTGGATGCAGAAAGAAAGAAGACATTTTTGGGGACCCTTGAAGCCTGTTTAGATCCCTTTTTAAAGAACTTAAGCATAGCTCTTCGGTGTGGTGGAAATGTGTGCCCTTTGATGTCTTGAAGAAGGTTGATTTAACCAAAAATATGGCCAACTCCAAGCATGAAATAACCTGTGTCACAGTTCAAGAAACTTGCCCAAGCAATTAGTAGCACTAGCTGACGATTTGCAAAAAGAGAAGATAGACCATGCTACTTACAAGTACATGTGAGAATCTAAACCAAATTGCAAGCCAATCAAGAAGTAATGTAAAAATATACCTCCCCTTGGACAACAATGCTCCAACTTGGGTCCAAGCTACAAAAAAGTTGAAAGCAATCAACAATATGAACCAAATACAAGTTTCCTTGTGTGCTCAAGAACATCCACACAAGACCATCACCGTGAGACCTCCAAAGTCTTTGTATTATCAAATAAGAAATTACAAAAATAGTAGAGTTACCCCAAGCTCAAGCTTCCAACCATCACTAGATCAATGAGCAAGGGGAATTATTTATACAATTTTGGGAGAAAATCCCAAGAAGAATATGATCAAACAAGTGTTGAAGGGTGTCAATCCCAATACTCAACAAATTCTCCAAGTGGCCATAGCAGTCTCCCTTTGTGGCAGCATACTGCTTGTAGCAGCTGCTAAGTGTCAATGAAATTCCTTGAGCTGAGCTGCATGGATCATGAGAGGGGTTGCATACTTCTTGTTGCTGCAAAGTGTGACAGAGAGTGGGTGAGGATTCCCCTCTTATCTCAGCCTTCAAACAAGTGTTCTAACAGCTATTCAAAGAGCTGCCAAATTGTGCCTGTGTATGATCTCCCTTGCTACCAGCGTATTCTTTCTATAGGACTTGTGTATTGCATTTGGAATCCAAGTGTAGATGGAGGAGGAGTGAGGTGTGTGATAACTCCCACTCACTCCTAGTTAACTACCCACTGAATGCCACCGAACCAGCAGCTATAATTTGGTCCCCAAAAAAGAAGGAACTCAGCCCCCAAACTTGACTGACTTTGGCCCTCTTTCAGTGAAATTTGGTCCCCCTAACTGCCAGTAGAAGGCAGCAATTCGTCATTGGCTTAGCTGGCCTCCAAGTCAGCCATTAAAGTTCACTTTGATGCCAAGTCACTTGAAATAACTAGTGGCCACATTTAGTTGACTCAAGACATACTTTTGGGCTGTCCCCAGTTATTAATTTATCGATTTTCCTTGTCATTTTTCTACTTTTATGAATAAAATGGATTTCAGTGAGGAAATACTTATTTTTTTGGACCCCAAAGTGGTTACTAAGATAATGTTGATGCTCTGAGCATGAATTTTGAGCGCTCACATGCCACCAACAATTCCTAGCACCACTTTTTACTTATTAAGTTATTACATACAAACTTTAATTAAAAATCTCGTTCTACAAGAAATTTGAGTTATTTTAAAAATCCTAAAAATGCCTAGTCAAATTCTATAAGACCCTGGGAAATGCCTAGCATGGTAATCTGCATTGACCCTAGACATAGAACCCACTCAAGGCCTAGCTATTAAGACGCACTCTAGCTTTAGAGGTTATGAGTGAAAAAATTCAATTAGTTATTCATTGTTTAAAAACAGGAATAATTAATCAAAGTGAAAAAACACTCTAAAGTGAACTCCCTTAGTATCCAGGGCCCAAGTTGTCTAAGTTTGTTACATAAGTTCATTATGCTAGTGTCAATTTATTACAATTCTCCCACAGGAGTACAAAATTCAAAAAAGAAGAGAGAAAAGGGGCAGAGATGCCCTGCCGGACTTCTGATCATGAAAAATTATGCGGTTGCCTTGTCCATTGGCCAATGGGGCCTTCATTTCCTACCATGTACAAATGAGCAGGCAACAGGTCAAAATTCGACCTTTAAATACCTCTAAAACATAATAATATGCCCAAAACAACCCACGTGTGGGAATAAATCAATGTTCCACCAAGTTTCCGGGACAAGGAGGCAAGGGAGCAGGGATACGCAAGAGCGGATTCTGCAAAAGCTCCCCACCAATTTTTAGGAAACATGGCAGGACGTCAGGGTCATAAGAACCTATAAATATAAAATATAAATCGATGAATCATATAACTAAAACAAATTTAAAACGAAAAGCATGATCATTGATATCATTATCATAAAAATTATAATCATACATCATACAAGTTTGTAATTGTAGTGTAACTACTAGTCTACTAACTTACTAACAATGCACAATGAAAATAAATTATAAAATTATAATTGTTTAAAGTTTTAAACTTTAAACTTTAAACCATATTGATGTTCCACTTCCAACTATGAACATTGGATACTGAATAATATAAAAGTCAAGTCTGATACAATCAGCGACAACATTGCGTTCAATGAAGGAGCAGACAAAAGGTTGCTTGGCGATGGCAGCAATGTTCAATTGAACGAAGGAGTAAACAAAAAATGAAATGTGAAATGCACATAACATAGACTGGGAAAGGCTGCTTGGCGATGGCAGCAATGTTCAATTCAACGAAGGAGCAAACAGAAAATGAAATGTGAAATGCACATAACGTAAACCCTTCCCAGTCGGTCAACAAATATTAAAAATTATGATTTTTTTGTTTCATAAAAAAAAATTGTGAATTTTTTCTAGGGAAAAGACCCCTCAAGACCCCTTAAGACCCCTTTTGCCTAGAAAACAACCCCTATTGGAGGAAACGACCCCAAAAAAGGAGGAAACTGCCCCAATCAAGTTCCCTCGCGTACCTTGTTTTTTTGGAGCTTGGGGAAACGTCCCCCTCTCGTCCCCAAGTCCCTGGAGCGCGAGGGAGCTACGAAACTCGACCCCTAGGTGGGGCGGCGCAAATAAATTCTTTCCACCATGACGTCATCCTCTAAAAAAGGTCAATAATGCATTAATTAAGCGAGAAAATGGTCCAAGAGCGATCCCCACTCTAAGAAATCCTCAAAGTGCTTATGTACACATCTCCAAAAGGCACCTCCTCCACCTTGACATCATCCAAAAAGAGTTCCATGTTACCCTTCCAAGGCATGTAGAAGTGATGTGGCACCATATAAAGCAAGCATTGGCATCAAGAAAGAATGTGTTATCCCTCCCAAGTCATTTCAGTAATAATCATCCTCATCTAGTTTTTGGAACGAGGCATTGTCCATCAAACATGGTCAAGGCCTACTTGGGGGCATCTTGGGTCCATGTGACAAGGTGATCATGGAGTGGGAAAGGCTTCAAGGAAAATGCCACAACTATAAGACCAACTAATGGGTGTCCAATATCCCGAGTGTAATGATGTAAGGAGGGAGCCATCATGGGCGCAAGAGTTATCTCTTACCTCAACTTGCTTTTTCCACCCCTTTGTTGTGCCTTTTACAGTTTACTTTAATGATTTATCTTTGCATAGGTTAGGAGCCAAAGCTTGCTTTGTGCTTTTCCAATATCCCCTAAAGATGCAACGTTTTCTCATTCATCAGGGTTAGGACATTCAAGAGTTATTTTATTTTAAATGAAGCATTAAATCTTTCAGGAACTAAGTGATGACTAATGACTAATGAGGTGCTAAATAAGTCTCAACCATCTTTTGCATTTTACATTTTCTTTCTATTGTCCCTTTATATGTTTTTATCATTCTTTCGGATGCACCAACCTCCAAGTCCAAATGTTTATAGCCTTGACCTAGGGATGCAAATATAGGGTGTCATTCCCAATGGCCAATACAATCAAACCTAAGAATGGAGATGGATAATCTGAAAAGATGGAAAGTGCTAAGTATGGATTACCCTTGACACGCTATATTAATCAGTGCATCCCTCATAGTATCCTTCCTAAACCATAAGGCCTCAAAGGAGGTCCCATTGGACTAGAGTCAAAGACTAACCTCCTATGTGAAGTATTGAAATAAGGATACAATCAAGATTGGTCAATTATCCAATTTGCCACGTGATTCGTATTAATATACCCATAACATTAAATGAATGCACATGATTTCTAAAATGGTTAGAGAACCTACTAGTAGATGGCCCACCTTCCTTCAAGAAGAATGCTAGATAGCAGAGAAAACTGGCTGAAAGAATAGGTGGAGAACACCACATAATGCTATCTGAAGGCCATCATAGGGTTGTTGGTTGGTAACATCTAGCTCCAACTTAGGGACATGCGCTCACCATTGAGCGCATGATCCATGTGCTCAAACGTGGAGTCTATGAGAATCCTAGCAATCCTTGGTACTAGTAGACCTATTACCTGTATATTCACAACAACTTGTTCCTAGCAACTGAGTAGGGTGTTGATCATCACCCTTGCAATATTGGGTAGTAACAGTACTAAAACAAAATGTTAACTAAAATAAAATATAGCATCCAACTATTAAGCAAGCAAAACAACATACAATGAAAGAAGGATGCACAAACAAGAATGCAAGGCACACAATCCTACTCTAACTACCTACTACTATATGCATCTAGTTCTGTTGAAAAAGGTGAGAAGCTTTCCATGCACTAGTGATGACAATGGAACCCCATCAAAATTGGATATGTAAAAGTAATTGACCCCTACCTTTCCATGAACCTTCTATGGATAAGAAACACCATTAACAAGGACCAAATACCCAACTAGGACCAAATCTACTAGTACCTACAACTAAATGCATCTAGTTTTTCTTATCTTTATTATTTTTTCTTTTAACTTTGGAGGAAGGCATTTGATTTAATCGACATACATTTCCTACATTTTCCTCAACCATCTTCGATTTTCTAGGGATACTAAGCTCATGTTGTTTGCAAGCTTAAAGGCTTAGGATTCCCTTCAATTGGTAAGTTCTTTAGGGGAAAATAAGGTAAGGGAGAGGATCATCAATTACAAATATACTCAAATTAGTTAGGCTTTTAACTCTTCTATCAATAATGTTATCTTACTCTATGATGTCTTCAACATGCTCGGCCATATGTGGCTCTCTATATAAAATGAAGGGTTTTCCATGTGTTTTGGGTATGGTGGCATAGGATAAATCCATCTACAAATGCCCACCAACAAAGGTCGACCACTTCCTTGATAAGAGCATGCCCCAAGCATAAAGAACATCAATGACTACAATATACATAGCTCTAACTTATTCATGACTCTGAAAGGCATCACATTGTTAGAGGCTTCGAAGTCAAGAGACAATAGAAAAGGTGTATGTCCTTCATTCTTTCGATCATAATACATATTTTGTAATACTAGGAGAGGATCCTCAAGCTCCTTATCAAAGTTGAGAATTTCCTAACTTGACCTCTTTTAGGTTCAAATTTTGCAAGATCCAAGATAGGGGCAAGCACATTAACCTTATTCAACACACTTACCAAATCTACATCTAATTATACCCCATCTCTGGTATTAGAGGGAGTAGTTTTAGGAATCTTCTTACAAGAGGGAATAGGTGCGTAAGTCATATTCCTTTCAAACGCATAATTACTACTTGCCTCAGGGTTTCCTAGTTTATAATTTCTTTTGGTATACTACAAAACTATCAACCTATCCCTAATTCAACGGCATTAATATGCTCAATGTTCTTTAACATGTTGTTTGGTTAGTGCTTCATGTTGTTGCTAAGGAAGCATACGAGTTTCATTTGGCAAGGTATTGAAAGGACAAGAGTCATTTATCAAATTTAAATGGTTTGCATTGTACTCCTCTTCAACTTGATTATAAGGGAATTCTTCTTCATTACGGAAATCAGTACACCATTGAAACCAAGGAAAACCCTCTTGATTTATCAAATCGGTAGGGACAAGGGTGTGAGGTATAGACTATCAAGATGCATTATTGCCATCACTTGGGTCTTGGTTCTTTCTGTGGGCCCTATCATAGTTGACTTGAGGCTTAGGACCCTTAGGACGATAGAATAGACAAGACCCTAATTCTTTGTCTAAAATGGTCAACTTATTTATCATTGTCATTTCCTCATGCATCAACTCACTTGGATGTTATCAAACTTTTGGGCAAATGCTTGCAAGGTGGGGTCAACTTACGTAGATGGCTTAAGCTTCGGCCTCCACATTAGCTCTACGATAGGACAGTAAGTCAATCTTTCATGTAGAAAAACTGCACTGAATAGTTATAGCATAAGATTTGGCTTACTCAAGGTTTGAAGGATCCTTGTCTTTCAAGGCATAAGAGAGTGTCCAAAAAAAGGCATCAATGTGTAGTGCAAGGATAGTCTTATCAGTAGACCTATATAGCAATGCTACTTCCTTGAGTAGCTTATCAAACTTCTGAGTGAAATCCTTAACATTTTCATTGTCATTTTTCTTAGCCTCCTAGAACTTAGCTAGAAGGTGCATCTCTTCCTTGATGTTGGCCCATTTTTTTTAATGCTTCATGGAATTAGTCCTAGTCTTTGGTCTTTCATGTGGGCATATCAATGTACCAATCTATAACACCTTCCTCCAAGGAGAGGGAAAATAACCTCATAACCACATCCTCTAGTGGGATATCTCTTCCACCAACACGCCAATAAAATTCATCCATGTGTTCCTCAATTGTGATTACATTAGTCCCATTGAATTTGGGCAACCATTCTTCATTGTTGTCAGGAAATTTGTGAGTGTATCCTTGAATGGCACTAATATCAAGGAGCTTATAAGCAATGTCGAGCCACGGCATGGCCATTGCAACAAGGGTAGATGGACAATCAAAAAGAGATTTGATTATGGGAGAGATGGGAGAAAGCACTAACCAAAGTAATGTTGAAATGAGGGAGCATAGGGAGGTACTCTCACATCCCTTTGGTGTTAGGCTTGTGAGAGAGAAACACCCACAAAGATGAGTGTGTGGGCTTTTCACCCAAGTTTGAGGTTTCGGACCCAAAGTGAGTGGTCTTTGAACCCAAGGAAGAGCATTTAATATTCCAATTTAATGTCGAGGTTATGTTGGAGTTTTCTTGAACGAAAAGAGGGCTTCCTAAGAGACATAAGGACAAGTATAAGTAAGAAAGCAATGGAGAGGTTTGGAGGAAAAGAAGCACAAAGGATTTTTCTTCTTGTGAAGTGAAAGGAGGCTAGAGGAGACCTAGCCGTAGTCTAGAAAAGGAGGTCAAGGACAGCACATAAGGATTTGTGGCTAAAGGAGAAGACCGAGTTTGTTAGAGCATCCATTGGACTCTAATTCATGCATGTCGAGAAGGAGGTGAGGCTAAAATTAGGATTAGCAGCTTGTAGAGAAGGTTGCAGGCCTAGTTAAGCAAGTCGTAAGCTTGTGTAAGGTCAATCAAGGAGGCCAGGACCTATTAAAGTAGTCGCATCCATAAGAAAAAAGCAAGTTGAGGTCAGTTGGAGGTGACCATGGGCCTAGAAGCAGGTCAAGGGCTACAAGGAATGTTAAATGTGAAATAAGGTTGGCCGCAAATGTTGGATAGACAAGGAATGGAAGTCGAGACTACAGGAAGGATAAAGGGGCTAATTGCAAGGAACAATAAGCTAGATGTGGAGAGAAAAGGTGGTTGTCTACTATAGGAAAGCTATGCAAGGACTGTCAGGTAAGCAGACAAAGGTCGATAAAGCCCTAGTTAGCTACAACAGTGTAGTTTGGGTGTTGTAGGTGTTTATATTTGGGTAGGAAAGGCTTAAAGGACAGCCTCAGCCCTAGGTGATTTGGTCAAAGGATTAGATTTGATATTTGGCATTATATAGGGATTGTAAAGGGCCATTATCCCTAATACGGGAGCCTTGTGGATTTTCTTGTTAATGGACTCATACCAAATCACGTTTTGGAAATAAATCGTGTATTATAAATCAATCTAATTGTTGGTATATTTCTTCTGAGTAAAAGTAGTTTAAGTTATGCACTTTCAGTGTGTTTATGCTTTCTAGCTAAATCATAGACCAGACCTTGAGTGCATGGAATTCTAACCAGCAATAGGCCGAGAACTCTAGCATAATGCTACCTGAAGACCATCAAAGGGCCACATGCTAGCTAGTTGTCAAATGAGGAGAGAAACTTATAAGGGTTACCCAGTTTTGGTGGGTAACAGAGACTATGGAGAGCAAGACAAGGGGATCAATGATTTAATTCCCCGTTCGTGATGCAAAGTGTCACTCCAAAACTCCAAAAACTAGCACAAATGTGCCATGTCCATCTCAATCTTCTAGACCTAGATAATGATTTACAAATGAAGCTTTGCACTTATCAAGGAACTTGATACTAGGCAGAAAATCTATTTGATTCAATTTTGTTGAACATAGCTTCATTTTTTCTCTTCCAAAGAAGAAAAAATACTTATATTCTAATAACTTGTCATCATACATTGCCCACGAAAGATTATCTCCTAACAAGGTCACTTTCAAGGAAATAGCAATGAGCAGAACTTCATCAAATACCCAATACTTTGCAAACTTAACAAAGTCACAAAACCAAAGCAAATGTTTAGAAGTTCTAATTTAACAACAAATAACACATTTGGGTTAAAATGGCCCAAACTAGACTAGTCTTTTCCCTAGATTTAGGTTCCCATGCATCAAGGACCATGCAAAATCCTTCTTTGTCTCCACATGTGACTTCCACAAACATTGAAGCTCAAGAAGCCAAGACTTAATCTTAGAATTGACATTTCACAAAATATTTAAGTAGACATCCCATAGAAGATTTTGACACAACCATTATAACCCATCCACATGCATATTCAACTTAGAGGCCTTGGTTCTATTACATCTCATAGTGTTCCCATTAGGTAGTTGCAAGTTGCAACCTTAAGTCCCAACTTAATCAAGAGTATCATAAAATATTTTTTTGATGTGTCCCAACAGAACCCTATCTTGGTCTTTAGAATGAAATTTAATTGTTAAAAAAACCATGGAAAAGAGTAATGAGCATAGGCATAAAAGAATCAAAGATCTTATTAACACCCTTTCTAAAGAAGTGAAGCACAAGGGATCAAGTCTTTTGAACCAAAATCTTTCCATTCTCTAGCAACACAAGGATGACCAAAGAGATTGCCATTAAGGGATAAAACCTAATTGAGGAGTTTCACCTTCCCATACAAGATGAGGCTAAGTAGCACCCCAAGTTATCTAAATTATCTTAGCCATGAAGATGCCATTTAACTTCACTTAAGTCCAAGTAATAAAAGACGTTCACAAATTAAGGTTCTTCCAATTGTTTGTTTTCATGAAGCAGGTTCCTAGACACGACAATTTCTAAACAAGAATTTCCATGCTCCATTCTCCCCAAGCACTCAAATGACCATTTGGCACACTTGGCATATGCCAACTATGGGCTTTGTAACTACACATGCCCATACAATAACTAGGCAACCTAACAACTTGCACTTAATCTTGTAAAATACACAATCAATATTAGCCCACAGAAAATTACGAAGGATTTTCTCCAAGATCTTATAAGCACTCACTAGCAAGATTTGACAAGAGAAATAGTTTACAAGTATTGCAAGGGAAGCTTTAGCACAAATATAAAATTTTGCAACGAATGTCATTGGATTAGTGATATGATCGTCGATCTTCTTTTCTAATCTCTAAATGACAACATCCCAAAGTTTCTTTGGGGAAGCCTAGAAGGCAAAAAGGATCCCCAAATACTTAAAAGTCCAATCTGCTTGTATACAAAATCATCCTTAATTAGCAAAATAGTGCATGTAAATGCCATTTGATTGTGCTTATAGTATTGACTTGTCATCGATTGAATCTTGGGCCCAAATGCCTCCCATAAGGTGTGAAGAGAATCCATATCTTTCATAAATCCCTATGCCATCCCATTCTAAAAATGATATAGCCTAATGTTTCAACCATCATTTAATAACAAACAAACAAACAAATACAGGCCATGGCATCAACAAACAAGATCTATTTTACATTTTGAGAAATTTGGTTGAAAGCAAGGGCCTTAAGTATAACCAAGATAAAATGCAACTCATCTATGTCATAAAAATTTTCAAAGTCAATCTTGATGAAGATAGCATCAAGTCCAAGACATTAAGCATGTTCCTTTCCTGCCCACAAAACAATAATGTTGCACAAGATCAAGTGCCCTCTATCTAATCCTACCAAATTATTTAAGGCATAATATGTTTAATATGCATTGTATAGCTTGAGTGGCCCTACTAGCTAAGACCATGTGTCTCCTCTTAAGATGTCAAGAGTTCAAATCCAGAGGGGGCTAAAGCATGTACACTTCCATATCCTTTAGCAGTCAAATTGTTGCGTAGAGACAGATCCCTTATCCCACAAACAAGGGGGTCTCATGCACAAATTTGGTGTTCGGCTTAGTTGTGACCTTAAAATTAGACTATTATTAATATTATTTTATAAAACACATCAAGCAATGTGATACGCCTCCAATTTATTATGAGCTTAGGCTCACTATCATTGGGAATAAATATGAACAAAATATTTGCTAATGTATTCTCTTAATAATTATTTCCCGAGGACTTCCTTGTACACCTACAAAATGTCAACACCTACAAAATCTCAAATGGCTTCATAAAATTTACATAGAAAGCCATCTAGTCCTAGTGAATTGTCATTCACTATTTCCATCAAGGTTGCCAACTCACCCAAACTCGCTACTATATAAGAGACAAATGACATAGGACCACATCCAAAAAAGTTTGCATGGCCACAATACATCCATATGTGATAAGCCTAAAATTTGAAAACTAACATATAATGGCTCATAAATTGTCTCTCGATACCCTCTTGCGTGGCTATGCACCGCTTGTTCATCTTCAGCACAATAATCTTCTCTATCATCGCTTGAGAGGCAAGGACTTTAAAATAAGTATTCATAATTAGTTGGTTATTTGTTGGGGCCCCCTCAAGATCATAATTCACCTAACTTCAAGAAATGTTGAAGCTTGATTGCTCAATCTTGCATGTCCTCCTTAGACAACCTAAATTAGAGATTCGAACAAAGAAAATCTAATTTATCCTTCAATGCTTTATGATGCTTACGTCTAATAGAGCCATTTTTCGAGTCAAGCAATGAAGAAAAAAGGTTCGAGCAACAGGAGTGAGGATTCAACCTCACAAGCAACGAAGAAGGACTTGACTAAGGTCAAGCGTTCTATCTGTCATAAAATGGGACATTGTGCTTCACAATGTCTAGAAAGGAAAAAGGGTGGAAAAGGCACACGGTCAATTGTAGCTGCATTGACAGAAGCTCAGGAAGAGTTTGTAGAGAAGTTTGAAAGTAAGTTCACACTTGTTTCCTACCTCTCCCCAAGTACCTTACTAGTGGGCGCATAGCTACTAAACAGTGGAGCCACACAGCATATGACAAGGGCATGAGCAATGTTTGACAACCTCACCAAATGGGACTCAAAATTGCCTGTAGAGTTTAGTGTTGCTTCCAAACCTGCAATGAAGGGGGTTGGAACGGTGATATTCTAGCTTGAGTCATGAGGAAAGTTGGAGGTGAAGGATGTGTTATGTGTGCCATAACTCAAGTGGAGTTTGCTCTCAATATCGATGATAGAGAAGGGGTTCATTGTAGTGTTCTGGTACGAACAGGTATTGGTCATACCCATGGGATCTAGCTCTAATGAGGGCCACATCATTGGAGTTAGAGCGAGCAACCTGTATAGACTAAAGGGCCAACCTATTCAAGCAATGGCAAGACTCAAAGTAATGACAAAGAATAAGGAGCATGTAGATCTGAGGAGTAAGCAGCTCAAAGGGTGCCAGCCGTCACATTCAGGTGCAAAGGAGCAATCAGCAGCTTCCTCCAAGTCTGTCAAGAAGGTCTTGTGGTATGAGATGACCTTACAAGATGTCCAAGAGCGAGACGCTTCTAGGAACCAGACCAATGGGAGCAATACTTCGAGGGTGTTTCCAGACCAAGTGGAAAGGAAGGCTTCCATTTCAGAGGAAGCAGCCATAATAGCGGATGCAATTCCAGGATCGAAGCTAATTCTACAGTGCAGAAGTATCTCCCTCACTAAAAGGGAGTATTAAAGTTTGTAGCTTCAGAGGATACTTTTGCATAGGGCTAAGTGTCTAAGAGTGCAAGAAGTCGTCCATAGATCTCATTAGAACACTTCCTCAACTATGAACAAGTTGCTAATGTAACTTAGCCTAAGTTTAAACTTAAGGAAAACAAATAATTATTATGTTGGCTAATCAAGCTAAAGAACTTAGGAAAAGTAAAGTAATTCACTTTAATGATTATGTTTTAATCTCAACCGTTGATCTCAAGTGAGACAAGATCTAATCTCAGCCATTAATCACTTTGGAGATTAGGAGTAGGGATTTAGCTCAATGTAAAGTTATAAAAGCAAAGCTAAGGAGAGGAGTAAACACATCATCCAACAGCAAAAGACATCGGGAGAAGCAACTCAGTCAGGAGTGGAGAAGGAATTCCATTCTAATGTGCCCATCGAGAAAGTGCAGAAGGGAAACACTAGAGATCCAGATCAGCCAAGGAGATTGAGGACTGATCTAGGGCAGTCAGATCAAATCCAAAGCATTTTGTATCTGTAATCTTTCTCAGTTAGGCCATTATCCTAGGACAAGAGCCCAAGTTAGTTCGTATTTAACAAAGAACTCTTGATTGAGCAGAATCTGTTTGTGTCATTGTGATTGAGATTTA
Organism: Pinus taeda; assembly: GCA_000404065.3. Lineage (NCBI taxonomy): Eukaryota > Viridiplantae > Streptophyta > Pinopsida > Pinales > Pinaceae > Pinus > Pinus taeda. The sequence continues at coordinate 236,608 of APFE031521182.1, read as the reverse complement.
TATGAAATTTTGCTTCCGCTAATTAAGATAAAAACTTACCTATGCTTTCATTCAGTAGATCTACAATCTCCTATGTTAGTGAATTATTGAGTGCTATGTTCAAGGAAAAATTAACATCTTTTATATGGCCTCACATTCGTTTTGGCACCAAGAATCAATCCATCACCAGAACCATTTACCATGCCAATCCATACCAGAAACAGACGCAGCACTAATACTTTTGGGGAGAAGGCAGATCAGTGCCAACCATATTTTCCATCATCCCACATTCCTCCAAATCAGCATTGCTTTTAACTCTCTCTCTCTCTCTCTTCTCTCTCTGTCTATTATATATATTATGCACAGAGAGGATACAGATATATATCTTTATATATATATATATAATATATATATGGCCAGAGATGCAAGAGAAGAGAGAGAGAGAGAGAGATTTACTTCCTTGTTCCAGAAAAAACAATAAAAATTCTAAGAATTAAATTGCAGCCAAGTAGAAACATGTTGTTTTATCCATGTACACATGTTCATGCATGCTCATTGCTTACTTGTCTGATGAAGACATATAAAAACATCGTAAAATATTTCTTGAGATATGCTGAAGAATGCAAAAGAACAATATATCTGCAGATAGAGAGAGAGAGAGAAATGTATTTGTTCCAGCAAAACAATAAAAATTCTAACAATTAAGCCACAGCAAAGTAGACACGTGTTGTTTTATCCATGTACATGTGTATGTCTACGTTACCGGATCCGCGAGGGGCAAGCAGTGAAACCTCGGATCCCCGAATCTGAAACGGGTACGGGTACGGATACGGTGGGATCCGTACGATCAGTGAACAAAATGTTCATGTCACAGTTCAGGTGGATTTAGATCTTCAGTGAACAGTTAATAACTCAGTTAATTGAAAAAAAAATTCTCGTTTAACTCATAGTTTAGCTGCAAAGGATTCTATAAAAGGGTGGTGGCGTGGGCCGCGCTATGCAACATTCTTTCTACAGCGTGTGGGTCGAGCAGAATCGACAGACCAGGTTCTTGTGGGCGTCGTGGGTCGAGCAGAAGAGCAAGCGCAGGCGTCGTGGGTCGAGCAGAGTTGCAGTCGTTGCAGTCGTGGGCGCCGTGAGTCGAAGTCGTTGCAGTCGTGGGCAGGCGCCGTGAGTCGAAGTCTGCAAGTCGTGTGCGGGCGCCGTGAGTCGAGGTCTGCAAGTCGTGGGCGGGCGCCGTGAGTCCACGGTAGGTTTTATTTTAATTTTTTAATTTTTATAAATTATAACATAGTAAACTATATAGTATATGAAACTTCAACTGAACTTCTCCAGGCCGTAAACTATATAGTATGTCTAAGTTATAAATAAAAATTAAAAAACGGACTGTAATTATAAATAAAAATTAAAAAATTTTTATTTTTGTTTATAATTTTATTTTTATTAATTATAATTTATATCATTTATTTAATTTTTAATGTGTATTGTTTTTTTTATTAATATTTATATGTTTATAAGTTTTTAAATTTTAAATTATGTATATATATAATTTAATATTTTATTAGTTATTTATTAAATTTAAATTTTAAATTATTATTATAAATAAATAATTTAGAAATATATATATATAATATATAATATATATATATATTAATATATATAATATATTATATTTTTTATAAGTTTTTAAATTTTAAATTATGTATATAATAATATTTATTAATTTTAATTAGTTATTTATTTAAATTTTAAACTTTAAATTATTATTATAAAATTAAATTTAGAATTTTTATTTTTTTTAATTTTATTTTGCCCTGTACCACTTTAGAATTTTGTTTTGAGAATGACACTTTTATTAATTTATATTTGGTTATCAACACAAGTGTGATAAACATGGAACCATTACAACATGAATCTAGTGAAGGAATAAATGTCAATAAAGATCCAAGATCTCCTTTATGGCAATATGTGGAAATTCTTGGCAAAAACTCTGGTGGTGGTTCGTACAAATGGAGATGTAGTGAATGCAATAGCATTCGAAATGGCTCATACACTAGGGTGAAGGCCCATCTCACTGGGCAAACTAACACAGGTGTGTTAGTATGCAATGGTCCAAATGGTCCAAATGGCCAACCTGGGTCAGGTTTGAGTCCTGCAAAAGTTCAGTTTTATGCATCTTTACAAGATGTTGCTGATAGGAAATTCAGCAAGGGAAAACTCCCTGTGCAAGCCTCTACAACCAAGTCGTCATTGCCATCTACACCAGCTCTCACAAGTAATAAAAGGCCTACTCTAGGACCTCTTGAAGCAGCGTTCAATAACCAGGGTAGAGAAGTTGCAGATGAGCATGTTGCTCGTTGCATCTATGCAAATGGACTAGCATTCAATTTGGTGCGCTCTCCTTATTGGCAACAAATGATTAAAGCAGTTAATGAAGCACCAAAAGGATACAAGAGCCCCGGGTATGAAAAGGTGCACACCACTTTGTTAACATCAGAAATAAAATTTGTGGATAGACAATTACAATCAATCCGTGATACATGGGCAGAAATAGGGGTGTCCATCGTTTCTGATGGATGGAGAGACCAAAGAAATCGCCCTTTAATTAATGTTATTGCAATTTGTCCCCAAGGAGCAATGTTTTTGAAGGCCATTGATTGCAGTGGAGTGGAAAAAGATGCAATGTTCATCTCGACAATTCTTATTGATGCAATAGAAAGTGTGGGATCACAAAATGTTGTCCAAGTTATCACAGACAATGCAAAGGTTTGTAGAGCAACAGGCCTGATTGTGGAGGGTCAATACAATCACATATTTTGGACTCCATGTGCAGTGCATAACCTTATGCTAGCCAAGATTGGTGAAATTGAGTGAATCAATGAAATATATGTAGCATCAAAGGAGATCCAAATGTTTATCACGAATCACTCAATGTCCCAAGCCATATATCGGAGTTTTGCAAAGTTGGAGCTACTAAAGGTACTCCAATTTTAATCAATGTTATGCATTATGAGTTCTCAATTTTAATGTTCAATTTACTTTATGTCTGATTTAAGATTTTACTTTTCAATATGTTTATGTAGGTTGCCGAAACTCGTTTTGCTTCCCACACTCTAGTCATAAAGAGGCTTTTGGAGGTCAGACAAGCATTACAGGCAATGGTCATTGACCCTCTTTGGGAATCATGGAGGACTTCAACTTCTGATAGAGGACAAAGAATAAAGTATATCATTCTTGATGATGCATGGTGGTACAAGGTCCAATACCTTTTGCAGTTCACAGAACCAATTCTAACCATGATTAGGGCATTTGACACAGATATGCCTTGCTTGGGGGAAGTCTATGAAAACATAGATAGTATGTTGGAGAAAATACGGGAAATTATCAAGGCAAGTGAGCATGACCCTTTGAAGTATTTTACAATGAAGTGAAAGACATAGTTACAAAAAGGTGGAACAAAATGACCACACCATTACACCTTTTGGCGTATGCTCTACACCCCAAATATTACTATTCCAAATTATTGTCTTTACTTGGTAGAGCAGCACCAAACAGAGATTCTGAAGTGGTACAGGGATATAAGACAGCTTTGAGGAAAATCTATAGGGAAGTTGGAATTGCAAAGGATGTACGTGATGAATTTGGAGCATTTGTACAATCCACTGGGATCTTTTCAGATCCAATAGCCATGCATGATTGGGGGCATATGGATCCTATTACTTGGTGGGGCTTCCATGGTGGAGATAGCACTTATCTCTCAACTCTAGCCACGAGGTTGTTATCGCAGGTTGCCAGTTCCTCATCTGCTGAGAGGAACTGGAGTATGCCTTCATCCATTCGGTAAAGAGAAACAGATTGGGAGCAGCGAAGGCTGAGGATCTTATATATGTCCATTCCAACTTCGCCTTCTATCACATTCTACTTCAGAGTATAAAAAAGGTCCAAATAGGATGTGGGATGTGGAACCTGAGATATCTGACTTGAACATGACATTGAATGCCATGACTCACCTTAATCTACTTGAGGATGCTACACAACCACTTCCTACTTCTGCAACAACTTCTAACATTCCTGGTGCACGATCGTCTATTCATGATGTAGAGTTGCAATATGTAGATGATGATGATGTAGACCCATTTCATGATATGTAGACACACCTACTCTATATTATCATATTAATAAAGTGATCATTGATGAAACATTCATTTTGTTTTTACTACTATCATCTTTGTATGAGGCAAGATGCATCATTTTAGTGTTCAGATTCATAAATTGTCTAATTATTTTAGTTCTAATGTTGTGATTCATGAATGGTTTTGATTTTAAACATCAAATGTATTTTTTAAAATTTTAAAAAATATTATTATATATTTTTGTACTTGCCGTATCCGGATCCTGGCTTTTCAAAAATCCAACGGATCCGTATCCGTATCCCTATCCCTATCCCTATCCTGGTAACTTAGGTGTATGTTCATGAATGTTGATTCCTTACTTGTATGCCAAAGAAGTATGAGACATCTTCACATTTTTTTGAGATATGTTGAAGAATGCAAAAGAACAGTATATCTGCCTCTCCTACATAGAATCTAATGTCATAATTTACTTATAATGAATATTCTTTATCAACTAAAAACTATTATTAAATCTAGATATAGTTGGGCCCAAGAAGTAGTTACTAATTCTACAGCTCTACAATGTGAACACCCACATATCCTACTGCTTGTGTCTTCAACTGCAGCTAGTGAAGCATAAACTAGAAACACAAAGCATGTCTTTCCATCATTTTGATACACTATTTGACAGTTTGAGCTAAGAAGAATTACTTCAATGTCTGCTTTACTAAAAGGATTTTTAATATTTATGTCAGGAAGATCCATACCTATCAAGCAACTTTTATTAAAGCAGTCATCAAATGTAAAACGTAACCAACCACCACTTAACAAACTTAGAGCACCGTATTGAAACAAACAGCATCATTGAAATGTAGTTTATGGATTCATGCAGATATTCATAAGGTTAAGTGCAACAGAGTTGCTGTAGTACTTTTTCCAACACAGATATCAACACAACTCTAACTCATGCACAACTTTTACTGTGAATTCCACAGTGAAGTTGAAAAGAACAAGGCCTAAGAAATCCTTTATAAAGAACATTGCAGCATGAAAAAAAGTTAAACACAGTTAATATGAATACATCAGGGCACCTCATACTTCATTATCCATAAAACGAAGTTTGAACATGCATAAGTGTATCAAACCTGTTCCGTCAATGGTTGCATATCCTGGAAAGTTAAAACTTCAAGACCTGCATTATGAAAGGTTATTGCTGCAGTGCTCAATACTGCAAGGTTCACCAACAGAATTCCACCAAATGCAAATGTGATCTCCAAAACATTGTAATGACACAATGCCCCAATCGGTATGTTTTGCACATTCTTCTGCTCCTACAAAAATGCAATGGTGTGACACCAAAGAAAATATGAGAAAAGATGGAATAAAATAATAATCACTATGTCGTGCAATAATTTCAAACGCATAAACAGTTCTATATGTAATGTAATAGCTACCATCACATTTTTTTAAAACAATTGATTGGCCTAGAATCAGGAAGCACTCATCCAAAAATGCTCACATGCACAATTTTTCCCTTCAATGATGAAAAGTTTATGAACATAATGAAAAGGTATATATGGAAATTCAAGTATTTTTCACCAAAACCATTGGTTGTATTGAACAGAAAAAATCAATTATTGAGAATATCTACTCATCTCGGGATAATACAGTTGGAGACCAGTGCACTTGATGGGCATGCATATAAGGGTCAGCAAGTTATTTATTGGGGATTGAATCAAATATTCAAATCCTTAGACGTGCTTGTATCATAAGTTGTAAGCAAACAAAACACCAGACTCATATAGCCAAAGCTTGTTGCACATCAACTATTATCTAGAGGCCATCTCGTGGACAGCAGGTATGAGATATGGAACCAGCAATTAAAGAAGGCATACATCATTGGCCAATGGGTTTGCAAGCTTTGGCTAACCTTCCTCAAGATTGTTTAGGGAAAATATGCTTATATAAAGTCTCTTGCTTCATACACTATGAATATTTATTTATCACTCATCTTACTAATGAGTTGGGATCCTTTCTCCAAGACCACATATAGAGAAGGGACTACATATAGAGGGGGGCTAGTTGTCTTCTACACCAAAATTTCATCTCCTTGCTTCCATCTGTTGATGTTGTGATCCTCTTAGCCGCCTCCAATAAGCAGCTACAAAGACAACATGATGCATGTTACCCACCAGTGGGTAACCCCATATGAGGAAAATTTTCTCTTTCTTTGGACAGCCAGACAACCAATCAGCCAGCAGCCCTACCTTACTCAGTACATGACAATATGTCATGATGCTCAACCATTTGCACTGGTCAGACACATCTCACCATCCTGCATTCCTCTTGAAGTAAGGTGGGTCATCATTCAGTAATTACTTTTAACCATCTTGCAATCACCTGTTTTTACTTAAAGCTTTGGGCCTTTTAACATGATTTATTGGGTGATATGGATGTTTGAACGATCTTGACTGTAAACCTGTTCTCTCACTTTACCAAGGACATTAGTTTCTGACACTAATCCAATAGCAACTCTGAGGCTTTAGGTTTATAGGAGGGGCACCACCTGGGAGAATTGATGCAGTGTGTCCATGACTATTCCATATTTACCACTTTCCATCATGCCCCAGATTTCACCTCCATTCTTTGGGCTTGTGGTCATTGGTTCGTTGGCAATGGCACCCTCTTATCATCATCCCTGAGTTTGGACCAGAAACTTTGCCTTGGAAGTTGATGCTGCTAACAAAATGGCCAGGATGAAAGAAAAAGAAAGTTAAAATGCAAAAGATGGCTAGGACATAATAAGCACAAGGGAAAAAGCATAGCATGACATCTACCACCCTCATTAGCCATCACCCAGTTCCTTGACCACTTGATGCTCCACAATATAATAAAGGAACTCCTGCATGTCCCAACCCTAATGAGTGATAAACGGACTCATCATTAAGGGGTAAATAAATGCTAAATCACAAAAAACAAGCTTCGGCTCCTATGCCATGCTCCTATTCAAAGCATTATGAAAAAGAAGTGAAAGGCGCACCAAGGGCACAATAAGCAAGCCAAGGAAAGCAGTAACTAATGCTTCCACAACTTCTCCCTCCTTACATGTTAGTTTTCTTGAAACCAGATCAGATTTAATGTTTCAATAAAATTTCTCAAAACAGTAATAAAATTAATTTCCCCAAATTTAAAGTTTTATAACAAGAAATACTCTGGGTTCCTAACTCACTATGCACAAGTAGAAATAAACAAACAGTAAACCAATAAATTAAAAAAATCTGACACGGTTTTTACCCTGGAAACTCCAATGTGGGGAAAACCAGCAAACTTGGGCTCTTTATTAAGCTTCAGAAAATTGATTAAGAATATTTTCTTAGCAATTTACCAAGAAATTTTCAGCCCTCCGACCCAGCAAATTAGTTGTACAGCCCAGCCAAATCAATCTATACGGCTCACTCGAAATTGGCTTGTATGACCCAATCAAATCAGCCCAGCAACTAGGTCCCCTTCAGCTCAATTGATTTTCCCAACTCAGCCCTGTCAAATCAATCTGTTTCTGTTCCTCTAAATCAACCTGTACGGCCTGGATAATTTGGCCTCCTAAAGCCTACTTGTTGCCCTTGAAATTCTCCTTCGTGTTGATCACACTTTCTTGTAACTTTGACTTCCTGTCCCTGTTGAATGCCTTGCTCTTGTGCCAAATCAAACTAAACTCTCCAACAGCCCATTTCCCTCTTTCATAATTTTCTAACTTAATCTCCAAAGTGATGAAGGGCTGAGATTGCACCTCCACACGGTCACGATATAATCTTTCATTGACTTCTTAGCATTATAAAAGAAGTGGCCAATAAAATCAAAAATAAAATTAGTGATTCTATGCCTAAGTTCCAAACTTAGGAAATATTTAATTAATTTTGTTGTGAGAGAATTTTGGTGATTCACTACAAGTCATGGCACTAGACCAATGCATAATCACCTTCCAAGCTACATTTTCAACACTCCCTCTTAGGGAGGAGGGTGTTCTGCACCACTCCCAAGTTATCTCTAAAGAATACAAAGTTGCCCTTCATCAAAGCCTTAGTCAGGACTCAGCATATACCTACACATCCATTAGTACATAATGTAGCTTTATTGTCCCCTTCTGCACACAATCTCGAATGAAGTGGTACCCAATCTGAATGTGTTTTGACTTGTCATGAAACACCGAATTCTTCCAGAGCTTGATACAGCTCTAATTGTCACTGGGAATCAAAGTGGAGTCCATCTCCTAATCAAATAGCCCCATCAGAAGTTTCCAAAGCCAAATTGCCTCATAAGCAGCCAAGCTAGCAGCCATGTACTCGGTCTCAGCAGAACTCAATGCAATTGAGTTCATCTTCTTGTTGAACCGAGAAGTTACTCCTGATCCCAAGCTGAAATAGCAGCCACAAATGCTCTTTCTGTCAGTTGTACTACCTACCCAATCAACATTGATGTACCCCTCTAGCTTCACTCCATTCATCTAAATCTATCTCAATCCATAATAAATTGTGCCTTGAAGGTATCTCAACACATGTTTTGCAACTACCCAGTGAACTCGCTTTGGCTCTACCATGAACTAATTGAGTCTGTTGACTACAAAACATATCTCTAGTCTAGTATTAAATCATTGAACAAGTACATGAGAGAGAAAATTAGTTATCTTATAATGTAGGGTCCATTACCTTTAATCCGGATGCATCAATCTTCTTCTAGTTGGTCACTAGTTGCATAGACATGGGTCTATAGTCCATCATTTCAAATTGCTTTAGGATCTCAACTGTATACTTCCCTTTGCTTGAGGAAGATCTCTCTATCCTTCTACCACATCTCCATGCCCAAAAAATAATGCATTAACCTTAAATCCTTCATGTTGAACTTTGCTACTAGATCCTCTTGCATTCCGCTATGAACTTCTCACAACCTGTGAGAAATAAGTCATTCACATATAGCACCAAAATGAGAGGCTCACCCTTGACATGAATGTTAATACAAGTTTGCATCCGCCTCACTCTTAGTGTACCATGCCTTGCAATTGTCAATCCCGGCACACCACACCCTGGGAACCTGCTTGAGTCCATACAATGCTCTCTTCAATTTGCACACATGGGAACCCCTCCCATGCACCTCAAAACCTTTTGGGTGCTCAATGGAAACCTCTTAACCACACCATCGAGGAAGGTAGTTTTCATGTCCATCTGGAGATTCCTCCAACCCATCTGCACTATAATGGAAATTATTGCCCTGATGGACGAGTATCTAGCTATTGGGGCAAAGGTGTCATCATAGTCAATCTCTTCTTTCTATGAAAACCCCTCAACCACAAATCGGGCCTTTTACTTTTCCACACTACCATCTGCAGTATGCTTAATGTAGACCCATCTAGAGCCAACAACAAATATGTCCTTTGGTTGTGGCACAACCTCCCAAACATTCTTCTTCATGTTGGAAGAATACTCTTCCACCGTATCATCCATCCAGACCTAATGCTCGAATGCCTCCTGGAAGCTGCAAGGATTCGCCTAAATCAGCTCACTCATCAACACCCTATAGCCAGAATATCTTTGTGGTTCTTTACTCTATTTGACTGAATATATAGGTGTACCAACATACTCCTTAGCATCTCTCAATGTCTTCTCTGCCCACTTGGCCTTCTTCCTTTCTATGCTGGAAGTCTCCACATGAGAGAGAGGAACCCTCTACTCCTCATCCTACTCCTCTTGCTTGCCCAACTCATTCAACTCACCACTCTTTGTCATGGTATCCTAAGGAGTCTACACTACTTCCATCCTCGATGTCACCTACTCCAAAACCTCCACTATAGAGGAATCTATGTTGCAAAGCCTCCCGAGAGCTCTCTACTCCTCAAACTTCACATCCCTGCATAGTATTGTTTTCCTGAGCGCTGAAATGTAAATCCTATAGGTATTTGAGGTCTAACTATACCCTGTGAAAATTTGGAGACCCAAATTTCCACTTCAGCAACTGATTAAGTTTCTTCTATTTGTTAAAGTACTGAACAAATTATTTACTGCATCCTACAGCAAATACCGAAACTAATACATTGCAGCCTCCACCAATTAAAAATTATGTGCAGAAACAAGAAACTAAGCAAGAAAGAAATGCACAACACATGACACTGTTAGTTTTGGACATATGTATTATTAGGCAGTAGTTTTTTAAATACAATCTTTGGGTGCCTTGCTAGCCAATACAGAGAATCTCGGCAGAAGATTAGTGAGAAATACCTTATTTCTCACACTATCATTGGCATTCAAACACTGATCCAAGCCCTAGATGGTTGGCCCCACGTTGGTTCTGCACAGCTACTGTGTCAACCTCTCTGGGGATCTACGTCACCTCTTCCCAGATCTCTTGTTGTCTGAAGCTTCGTTCCTCTAGCTCTCCGGCCTCACACCCCGACTTCTGGCACTGGAACTCGACTTCCCAACTAAAATACGGACTCCCTCTAAAGCTCTGCAATGCCTTTGCATGAGCTTACGCTGCCCAGCGTAGCCTCTGCACTGCCTCCTATGGATCTCGCCCTGCCTCCTCTGCGATGTATTCCCAGATCAGGAAATCTCCCTCCACAATTATCCCCGCCCCTCACTACAAGAAATCTCCTCAATCGATTCTCTAGCAACTGTTGTGTTGCCCTTTCTGAGAAATTCGATCTCTTAATCTCTCTCTCGATGTGTTTTCCAAATGCCCATCGAAGTCCTTATAATCCTCCAGTTGAGGTTAGTTTTTGGTGGCATAGGAAGTGCTCTAGCCTTGAAAATTGGTGGAGAGGCTAAAGCAAATGAGTTCTAAAGAACCCAGAAACTGTTTGGTGAAATTCCACCCGGATTGTATTTTATTAAAATAATTAATATTTTTAATGGGGTTCCTAAGTCTAAACTTAGGAAAATTAAAATATTAATGGGTATTAATCAAAATATGGGTGAGAATGATCTAGAAGGCGAATCAAGTCATGTTTTAATCTTAGCCGTTGATTAGAGACTTAATCTCGGTCGTTGAAGACTCAATAGGTAAAGTATAAAATGGAGTCTTGGGGTACATTTGGAAACACACGCACACATTGAGGAAATCGATTTTCTGAGGTGAGAAGTTCTCAAGAGGAAAATCGATTGGGGAGATCTTGTAGCTGAGGGGCAAAGAGAATGAGGAAGAAAGACTTTCCAGAAAATATAGAACAGAGAGGCGAAGAGAGCTTACAGAGAGGCAACGCAATAGTCGAGAAAGCTGATGTAGAAAAGTTGCATGTCACGCAGAAACCAAAACTACTGGAACAAATGAAACTACAGGGAACTGCTGGAACTACCAAGAACTGACGAAACAGCCGGGAGAGTTGACGCAGAGGGAGCGCAGTAGCCGGCAGAGATGACGCAGAAAAGTTTCCTGTCACGCAGAATCCAAAACTGTCGGAACTACCGGAACTATCGAGAACTGTCGAAACAACCGGGAGAGTTGATGCAGAGGGTAGAGAAGGTAACGCAAGGCAAACGCAGAGCCAGCATAGAAATAACCGGGGTAAGACAGTCTTGTGCCAGATCAACCGGAATCCTGCCAATTGAAGTGAGGTAAAACTCACTAAGATTTTCTGCCAGTATTTTCTCTGTAAAGGATTGCTAGATGAGCATCCTAGATTTGTATTCAGATACTTCTACATAATAATAAACCCTCATAGTTGTTGCACCGGTTTTCCCGCATTGGGTTTTTCCAGGTACTATTGTGTCCAAAAATAAGCTTGTCATATGTATCTTCTTCTTTGCTCTATTTTCTATTTCATGAGATCAAATATTTAATTAGTGTAGGTTGTACAAGTAATTTGCTTCAGTATTTAGAAGAATAACTTGATGAATGTAATTTAAAAATCAAGTAGGTGAAGTAGATTCAAATTTGTTGTAGTAGGGGTTCCTTCAGAGTGTAGGAATTTTCACATGGTATCAAAGCATTGATTTTGAAACAGGAAGAGCAAATCCAGTGTTTAGCAGTGAGGCTGAAAGTTGCACTTGGCAGCGATTCGAATCCCCTTGAAGGGATTGCGCAATCCTTGCCGGGACGCAAATCCGAGGAAATCTCTCTCTGAGTGAGACAACAGAGAGATACGATTTCCAGTTCATGAGTTTGCAGAGGCAGAGGCAGAGGGAGTGACGCAGAGCCTTAGCGCAGTGCTTGAAGGGTGCAGTTTCTGTCAGGGCAAAAATCCGCTAGAAAAAAACAAAGACACATAGAAGGGGAATTTTCTCCTCAGAGAACTTTCCGCCAGAAAGTTCAAATTTCTCACTTACTGAGCAGTGCTAAGCAGTGACTAGAGTTGTCAATTCGACAGTTGTGTGACATGGCATTGCATGGGCTCAGAGATCAGGACATGTTGGAAGGTGCTTCCAACTATGTCATATGGAAGATCAAAATCTTCGTTATTCTGGAAGAATACGATCTCGAAGCCTACGTCAATAGTGTTGTAGTTGTTCCTATTGTAAACAATCAAAAGAAGAAGTACAAGGTCGAGCAGGGGAAGGCAAAGAGGCTCATTCTCGATGGAGTTCAAGATCATGTGGTCTCACACTTGCAGAGCAAGGATATAGCCCGAGAGATGTGGGAAGCCTTGTCTTCTTTGTATGAAGGCTCTTCCGAACAACGGAAGATGTATTTCGAGCAGAAGTTGCAACGGACTTTGACACAAAAAGGAGAAGGGGTGAACCTCTATCTTTAGCGTCTTCGGGACACTAGAGACCAGCTTGTTGCAATGGGGTCCACTCCTCAGCCAACCGTGATGGTGAGGATAGCCTTGAATGGAGTATCGGATGAATGGCAAGCTTTCGCCCAAAGCATATTGGGCAGAGAAAAACTACCTTCATGGGAGGAGATGTGGGCATCTCTTTAACAGGAGGAGTTAAGGAAAGACCTAGATAAGGTCAACCTCAATGGCAACAGTGGGAGTGGCACAAAGGTGAAGGAGGAGCAGGAGAACGCAGCTCTAGCATTGAAGGGAGAGCAGAAGCCGAAGTGAAAGAAGGACATTTTGAAGGTGAAATGTTTCAGTTGTAGCGAGATGGGCCACTATGCATCACAGTGTCCTTTTAAGAAAAAGGATAAGGATGAGAAACATGATCCTAAGGCTGCTTCAGCAAAGATCGACGAGGACGAAGTTGCCAAGAGTGCCCACGCATCTCCAAGAGGGAGATGGGGCGACATTGAGTTGTAGTCAGGAGGACTACATGTGCGCAGGATCCTTGAGGAGTCCACTTCTTGGATTAATTCCTTCCTGCGGGAGCCCAAGATTCAGCAATAGCAAGATGGACCTAGTGTCAGAAAATGCAATGGAGTGTTTGGAGCACAAATGCAGTAGCTGGGGACCAGGGACTGATCAGCACAAAGCAAGGTTGGCAACAGTGCAGTTGGCACAATGCAGGAGTCAGCAGCAGCACAGAAGATTCAGAGGGTCAAATTCCAACATTCATTATATCATGTTAAGTTCAACTAATTTTGGATGTTTTTCAATTGCTTCTCTCAGCAACTGAGTTGCAGTACGAAGGCAGTATTAGTAGTGGCAATGGTAGCAGCATAGCAGATGCAGCGTTCGAGAGGGAGTTGTAGTACAGATGCAGTAGTGGCAGTGGCAATGTCATGGACAGCAATACAGTAGCAACAGCAGCACAGTGTTGGTGGCAGCAGCAATGCAGAAAGGAGGTGATTCAGAAACAGAGCAACATGCAGGTGGACATCACTGTTAGAGCACTTTCCTCGCTAAGAGGGAGTGTTAGTTTTTGGTAGCATCGGAAGTGCTCTAGCCTTGAAATTGGTGGAGAGGCTAAGAACATGACTTCTAAAGAACCCAGACATTGTTTGGTGAAATTCCATCCAGATTGTATTTTATTAAAATAATTAATATTTTTAATGGAGTTCCTAAGTCTAAACTTAGGGAAATTAAAATATTAATGGGTATTAATCAAAATATGGGTGAGAATGATCTAGAAGGTGGATCAAGTCATGTTTTAATCTTAGTCCGTTGATTAGAGACTTAATCTCGGTCATTGAAGACTCAATAGGAAAAGTATAAAATGGAGGCTTGGGGTTCATTTGGAAATAAACACACACATAGATTGAGGAAATCGATTTTCTGAGGTGAGAAGTTCTTAGGAGGAAAATTGATTGGGGAGATCTTATAGTTGAGGGGCAGAGAGAATCTGGGAGAAAGACTTTCCAAAAAATTCAGAACAAAGAAGCGGAGAGAGCTTGTAGAGAGGCAGCGCAGTAGCCGGGAGAGCTGACACAGAAGCATTGCCTGTCACGCAGAATCCAGAAATACCGGAACAGCCGAAACTGCAGGGAACTGTTGGAACTGTCGGGAACTGTCGAAATAGCCTGGAGAGCTAACGCAGAGGCAACGCAGTAGCCGAGAGAGCTGACGCAAAAAAGTTGTCTGTCACGCAGAATCCAAAACTGTCGAAACAGCCGAAACTATCGGGATCTGCCGGAACAGCCGGGAGAGTTGACGCAGAGGGCAGAGAAGGTGATGCAGAGCCAGCGCAGAAATAGTTGAGGTTAGCCAGTCTTGTGTCAGATCAACCAGAATTCTGCTAAGTGAAGTGAGGTAAAACTCACTCAGATTTTCCGCCAGTATTTTCTCTGTAAAGGATTGCTAGATGAGCATCCTAGACTTGTATTTAGATACTTCTCCTACATAATAATAAACCCTCAGAGTTGTTGCATTGGTTTTCCCGCATTGGGTTTTCCAAGTATTATTGTGTCCAAAAATAAGTGTGTCCTATGTATCTTGTTCTTTTCTCTATTTTCTGTTTCGTGAGATCAAACATTTAATTAGCATAGGCTGCACAAGTAATTTGCTTCAGTATTTAGAAGAATAACTTCATGAATGTAATTTAAAAATCAAGTAGGTGAAGTAGATTCAAATTTGTTGCAGTAGGGGTTCCTTCAGAGTGTAGGAATTTTCACAATCAACGACCTAGATTAGATTCTAATCAATGGCTCATATCATTTGGACTCGATCTCCATCTTCTTCTAGAAGTTTCACCCTCAATTTGATTAATACCCTTTAATTATTTTAATTTACTAAATTTAGTCTTAGACCTCCATTAAAAATAATTAATTATTTTAATAAAACTCTCTTCGGGTGGAATTTCCCAAAACAATTTATGGGTATTGTGCAATACATGTCTCCTAGCCTCACTGTAAATTTTGAGGCTAAGGCCACATCCGATATTACCAGAAATCAACATACCCCACAAGAATTCCCTTCTCCGCATTAGGTTTTGACTTGGTCCTTTTTTCTGAAGGAACATGGTTGTATACTATGTGAATGTGTGACAAATCTAGTTTCTTTCCTGTGAAAGCCTCCTGAAGTGGTCACCTGCCTAGGACTTTATGTGGACTTCAATTATCTGCAAATAAATAGTAGTGTTGCAAGCCTTTGCCCATAAAAACATAGGCAACTCCTAGTCATGTAGCATAGCTTTGGCTACTCTGATAATGGCCCTACTTTTCCACCCCGCAATCCCATTTTGTTGAGGGTAGTCTGGAACTGTCAGCGCTTTTTTGATACCCTCATGTGCACAAAATTCCTCGAAGGCATTCGAGGTGTATTCGCCTCCATTCTCAAAACTGAGTGTTTTAATCTCTTCCTGTCTAGTTCTCTACAAGGGCTTTGAACTCCTTGAACCAACAGAAAATCTCATCGTTCTTTTTCAAGAAGTATATCCATGTATTCCTCGAGAAGTCATCTATGAAGGTTACATAATAGTGGTATCAACTTAAGGACACTGCTGACATGGGCCACACACATATGAATATATCAGGTCCAAGATGCCTTTAGCCCTAGTATTGCTAGTCATAAAGGTGGTCTTCGCATACTTGCCTCATGCGCAGCCCTTGCACACATCATGCTACTCGACCCTGAACTCTGGCAGTACTGTCACAATCTCCTGAAGAAGAGTGTTACATGGTGCAAATGAGGCATCCTCCTGTACCATAACTCACCCAACTCTTCCCTGCCACTTAGCAATGCTTGTGATGGTTCAAACTAAAGCCTAAACAAGTTACCTTTTTTTACTCCTATCACATTGTTTGTCCTGGAATCCTTAGGTTGAATATACACCTTACCATGCCCAAAGGTCACAATGGAACCCTTGTCTTCCAAGGTAGCAACAGAAATCAAATTCTCAGTCATTCCTAGAACATATAGTGCATCTTCCACCAGGAAAGATCATTTACTAGACTCCCTCTGAAATTTGACAATGCCAACCCTAGATACTTTATGCTTGGCATTGTCCCAAAGTTTTATGTAGAATTCCATTTATTTATTCTTCGGGCTAGTGAAATACTCCACTCTCATCACGTGGCAAGAAGCCCCACGATCAATATACCACAAGTTGGTGCCTATTGAAGTCAAGAAACAGGTTATAAGTGAAAACACGTTTTCGAATATGGCTGCAAATTCATCTACTTCAAGAGTAGCTACGACCTTTTTCATAGGTTTGCCCTTTTTCTTGTTATGCAATCAGTTGGCAAAGTGTCTTAGATGATGACAAGCAAAAAACTTTATCATATTGAGGTCCTTTTTCTTCTCTCCCTTAGAACTCGACCCATTACTTGGCCCTTTCTTTGCTTTCATCTTACTCTTCCCAACCAAAGCAATGTTCTCTTCTTCTTTCTCAAATTTCTTCTTTTGGTCACCTCATTAATCCCCTTGAATGAAATCATCCCACATTCCTTCCCAAGTGGGAAGGTGCTCTTGACTTATAATGAATTTGACAAACACATCCCACTATTTCGGAAAGCCATTCAAGGATATATGTACTAGTTTTGTTTCAAGTATAATTTCTCCTACAGTTGCCATTTCATCACATATTGAGTGATCCAAGTCAAATAGGAAGCTACACCCTCACCGACATCCTTGTATTGTTTAGTTGGTCCCTCAATACCATCTCTTGACTCTGAGAGTCGCTCTGATAGGTGAGTGCATTCCACATTTATTTCATTGTCTTCTTCTCAAACAGATGTGAGATAAGGCAATCTTGGACTCCATCCAGTTTACCTCATGAAGATCTAGGGCTATTGGAACTTTAACTGGTGGAACAATTGTGGTGTTAATGAAGTTCCATAGTATGTTCTCCTTGAGAATGGATATGATTCAAACCCTCCATTGAAGATAGTTTGACTATCCTTCCAACTTAGCTTCATATTGAATGTTGGTAGCTATGGTGAATAAAACCCTTAAACACTTGGTTGTTGAAGACTCACACTACTTCAAGTTGATAACCTATGTCGAATTCCCTTGGTTTTGTACTCAAAGACTATTGCTCTAATACCATGTTAGTTTTCTTAAACCCAGATCAAATTTATTGTTCAATAAAATTTCTCAAAAGAGAAATAACATTAATTTCCTTAGATTTCAAACTTTATAATAAGAAATACTCTGGGTTCCTAAATCAATATGCATGGTAGAAATAAACAAACAGTAGACCAAGCAATTAGAAATATTTGACATAATTTTACCTAGGAAACCCCAATGTGGGGAAAACCAACAAACTTGGTGTTGAAGTTTCTAAGTCTAACAGTTAGAAACCATCCATGCACTTTATTGATTTATTCCTACCTACTTGTTCTGTTAATTAACAAGTTATTTACCATGTAAATACTGAAAATAAATACAAGTGCATGCTCAACACATTACAGATCATCAACTAAAGGAAACAGAAACAAGCACACAAATGACACCGTTATTTTTGGACTACTGTCCTCGGAAAAACCCAATGCGGGAAAACCGGTGCAGCTATCTGAGGGTTTTATTATTAAGCAGTTCTTTTCTGAGTACACTGAGGGCCAAACTGGTTAACCCAACAGAGATAAAAAATCTGCCAACAATACATCTCTTCGAAAAAAGGTATTAGGAAAGCCTGCTCCACGAAATCCATCTCCAGCACAATCTGAAGCTCAGCGTCAACCCTGATGGCCTCTGCATCAACCTGAAACCCTCTCTGTTAGCCTACTGAGGCTCTGTGCAGCCTCTTTGGCTCTCTACATCACTCCTGTAGCCTCTGCATGGATATCGCAAGCCCTTCTGGCTCTGCGTAGTCTCTGTTGCCTCTACGTGACTCCCTCTGGCTCTGCGTCTGTGTCTCTCTACTTCTGCGCTGGTCTCTCAGCATTGTCCCTACCTCCCTACCCCGTACTCACTGCCCCTCGCTGCAACTAATCACTGATTCTATCTCTCTTAGCAAAACCCGCTCTGGAGAATAGAATGACTAACCACTCTGGTGTATTCTCCAAGTGACCCTCAAGCCTCTTCTTATACTTTTCTCCTTGACAAATCAACGGCAGAGATTAAGTCCCTAATCGATGGCTAAGATTAGATCTGGCTTGATCCATGTCTTTTGTACCATTCTAACACAGTTTTATATTAATTCACATTAATATTTTAATTTCCCTAAGTTTAGACTTAGGGACTCCATTAAAAATATTAATTATTTTAATATCTCCCAAACTGTTTAAAATCTACCCAAACCCTTTCCGGGTATTGGAAATCTCATGTGCCCTAACCTCTCGACCAAATTTTGTGGCTAGAGCACATCCGATGCTACCCCAAATCAACATTTGGGCTCTTTATTCAACTACAAAAAATTGATTACATTAAATATTTTCTTAGGAATTTATAGGAGCAATTTACCCAAAAAAATTCAGCCCTTCGACCCACCAAATTAGCTATACGGCCCAATGGAACTTCGCCTATACTGCCTAGCAAAATCGATCTGTACAACTCACTAGAAATTGGCCTATACGACCTAGTCAAATCGACCCAACAACTAGGGCCCTTTCAGCCCAATCAATTTAGCCAACGCGGTCCTCTTAAATTGGAATGTTTTTGCTCCTCTAAATCGACCTATACGGCCTGGATAATTTGACCTCCTCAAGTCTACTCGTTGCCCCTTAAGTTTTCCTCTATGTTAATCACACTTTGCTATAACTTCAAGTTGAATGCCCAACACTTGTGCCAAATCGAACTAAACTCTCCAGCAACCCATTTCCCTCTTTTATAATTTTCTAACCTAATCTTCAAAGCGATGGAGGGCTAAGATTGCACCTCCACACTTGAGACCAATGGTCACGATATAATATGTCATTGACCTCTTAAATTTATAATAAAAGAGGCCAATAAAATCGAAAATTAACTTATTGATTCCATCCCTAAGGTCTAAGCTTAGGAAATATTTAATTAATTTGTTGTGAAAAAATTTTAGTGATTCATTGTGTGTCATGGAACTTGACCAATGCACAATCACCTTCCAAGCAACATTTTCAACATTATATCTAAACACTCAAGATGATAAACCTCCACCAACTACTTCCATGGCCATGGCACCTCACCTTTAAGTCCTTCCCCTCCTTTGCCACCATTATCACAAGCACCTATGGATTGAGGGGTTGACCTTCTTAAAAATGTAACTAGTTTTAGTCTTCATAATTGTTGTACTCATTTCAATATGTATCCTATGTAACAAACAAGATAAGAAGAAGAAAAAAGTTATTATTATTAAAGCATGTGCTTCATGCTCATTATTGATGGTCTTCTAGGTAAAACCATGTTCTTCAAGCTTTTAGGGTTTGTTAAGCCTTAGGATTTACTGTCATGAGTCAAAGGAGTCAACATCATGTTTATAAGACCCTTCAAGGCAAAATGTAATTATCAATAGAACTATTTTTTGAGTCTAGAAAGTTCGAGAAACTCCAAAAGTACACATCAGCCCTAACAATTACAAGTTGGCCTAAAGGAGGGAATTCAACCCCTTGAGAAGGCTATATAAAGGAGCAATTCAACCTCATTTCGAACTCACTCACCCACTCATCCATAAGTTCAATCTATCAAGAAAGAAGTTCGATCTGAAGCTGGGAGAAGCAGAAAAGAAGAGTGAAGGTCTAGGAGAAGAAAGAATGATGAAATATCTTGTTTTGGGCTCTATCACTCTCACATATGTGAAATTCTAGGGTTTCTAGGACTGCAGAAAGAGGTAGAAGTGGCAGGTCTGAGTTGCTGGAGGATGAAGTGCAATATCTTGTAGCTGGAAGGAAGGATACCCTACCTTGATCTCATTGACCTTGGGAAGAGTTGTCTTTCTCTAGGAAGGTCTCAGGAGAATTAGGGTTTCCATTGAGGCTTCAAGGCCAAAATTGCAGGGTCGAAGTTGCAGGACGAGTTGCACTATTGAAGCTAGCAGGTCGAAGTTGCAGTTTGAAGCTAGTTGGTGCAGAATCAGGGAAAGACTTGTCGGAGGGCTGACTTGGTACTTGGAGAAGGACTTAGCCTAGGGTTTGGGTCTTTGTGTCTCAATTGAAGCAGATCCTATAAAAAGAGGAGTTTTTTGGGTTTTCCCCTTGGAGGGGTTTTGCCCTAACTGAGAGCTTTATTTATGTGTCCTCTGTTGTTGTTGTTTTCATTCTTGATATTTGTTTGTAAAAGATCTAACTAAAGAACTCAAGAAGAATAACTAAGTTCACAAGCAAATATTAAGGAAAAAGGAAAATAAAATTTAATAGCTGCCACTTTACATTTTCCAACATGGTGTCAGCGCAAAAAGTGAACAAGGAAGGCAGCTAGAAGGAATCACTTATCAAGGGGAAGGAAAAAGGAAACTCTCCAGGAAAACCTAAAGAAAAAGACTTCCAAAAGGATTGTCTCTTGAAGGAATATAGTTAAAGACTCATTGGTAGAAGACCTATTGATCTAGAATGAGGGTTTCTACACTAAAGAAGATCGAGACTACATCAAAGGAAAATTACAAGAAGGTTGTTGATATCTCTTGAAAGAAGATCTATTTGGAAGGCATCTTTGAAGAAAGCATCAAGGATCTTGGAAGTTGTTGTTGGAGGAATCTTAGGGAACATCCTTCAAAGGCATTATTGAAGTCTCTTCAAAGATCTTGAAGGCATCAAGAAGGTTGGAGACATCATCAAGGAGAATCTTGGTTATCAAGTAAGTATCACATTATTACATCATGTTTGAATCTACGAGCCATATGGGTTCTTTCTGCAAGGACAGCAATAAGCTAGTTGGAGCATCAAAGTATCTAGCATGGAAGAAAAGGGTTGACCTAATACTCATAGAACAAGAAGTAATGGAATATGTTATTTGGGAAATTACTGAACCTAGCAAAGACAAGACACAAGAACTAGCATAGTACAAGAATGGGAAAGTAAGGGCTCAAAGAATCATAGTTGAATCCATTAAAGATTCTCTTGTTCCATTTGTTGCAAACTTAAAAACTTCCAAGGCTACATATAACAAGCTAGTAAACTTGTACTCTGTAAGTACATCAGGACAAATATGTCTTTGTGGAATAAATTATATAGGATGAAAAATCTAAGGATAAGGATATGGCATCCTTTTTCATGAAAGCCTCTCAGCTAAGAGATCCTCTGCAAGGACTTGGGGAAACAATATTTGATTCAGAAGTGACCATCTGTGTACTGTATGCACTGCCACCAGAATGGAGCAACTTTGCAACAAGCATATACTCCAAGAAAGATTCAACTCCCTTTGATGAGTTGTGGGCTCAATGCATTTTGGAAGAATCAAGGATCAAGGTAAAAGATGACATTGGATCAAATGAGCAGTCTGAAGCCTTTCTAGCCTGAGTCAAGGAACTGAAGAAAGGAAAGTTTGGAAAGTCCAAGAAGAAAGACATGTCCAAGGTTCAATGCTTTAAGTGCAATGAGTTTGGACACTTTAAGAGGGATTGTCCAAGCCAACAAAACAAGAAGAGATAGGAAACAAGCGAAGCTCATGTAGCCAAGGCAGTGGGAGAACCTAAGAAGAAGCCAAAGAAAGAAGTGAAGGATCTTTACTATTAAAGAAGGCACTCTATTTGGCAGGTTCTTTATATAGAATGTTCTTTCCTTTAAATAGTATGATTATGTATATCACCATAGAGAGAAGCATATGATTGTAGCATGTTTAGAATTTACATGATTAAGTTGCTTTGTAGAGTTCATCTAGATAGATGGATAGATAAACCATTTTTCATAATGTTCATACACATATTATCTAATAGTATTCGATCCCTGGGCACGTAGATGCATGAAGGAAGTTTCAAGTGGAGATGGTTGATGAGGATGTTGATGGTACGAGAAGGTCATCATGATGAGGTAAGTCTGATTTTGGTTATTATTGTTGGTTAGTTGATTAACATGTTAATTTTGCTACCTACAAGAATGTTGCAGGCATATATGATGGCAGTTGAGGCAAGTTCAACTGTATGGATGAAGAATAGTGAGGGGAGCTCAATATCCGGTACTTGGAAATTGTGAAGTCAAGCTGTGGACACCTTGGGATTAAAAGGTAGCAATGCGATAAGATAACTTGAAGCTCAAAGGAAGATCACTTTAAAGAGAAAGCTATGATCAACTTGAAGTTTGGAAAGGCTCAATACAATGCCTTCATCTGTGATGACGAAGATGGAACTGATGAGCAAGAAGAATGACCTATACCCTGTCACGAGATTGAAGAGTGAAGATGGCTCCATGATACCACGAAAGAAAACAAGCTTGATATGTGAAGAAGAAAGGGATCCATGCAGCTATGAAGATCAAGTAGTTGGTATTTTTATGAAGACAAGCTATAAGGCTTGTGATGTTGACTTCCCAAACAGAAAGAAAGTTTGGCTCTCCTCTATTTTTGAGAGGGAGTAAAAGGAGCCTCCTTGAATAGGAGCAAGGATCTATTCTCTAGAGAATAGGGATCTCCTCTCTGGTTGAGAGGGAGTGATGTTGGACATCACATGTGCATTCTCTTCTTCAGGTGATGAAGAAAGAATGGTGGAGGATTGGATAAGCATTTGTGGTTTCCTTGAGGCTAAAACATCCAAGAAAGTAAAGGTATCGACACTCTTTGAGGATGTGACATGTATCCAAGAGAAGAGTGGTCGAAAAGGACTGATGTTCTTTGACAACTCACGTATGGAGATCCAAGATAAGAACAATCCTCAAAAGGACATACCTTGTAGACATCGAGATGGGGTATGTAACTTGTAGAGGTGGTGTGGTATCGCACGTAAAGCCTCCCAACATAATGCTCTTGATTAAAGTAGATCTTGTCTAGTTAGGCCTCAGAGACAATGCTAGTCATAATGATGATGCATACAATATGGCTTATCAATCCGACTTTTCTAATGAGAACTCTTCAATTTGAGAATGATGTTGTACTAGTTGTATAATTACGAATACCACCCTAATTAAGAGGGAGTGTTGGAAATGTAACTAGTTTCGATTTTCAAAATTATTGTACTCATTTCAATATGTATCCTACGTAATAAACAAGTTAAGAAAAGAAAAAGTTATTATTATTAAAGCATGGGCTTCATGCTCACTATTAATGGTCTTCTAGGTAAAAGCATGTTCTTTGTGTTTCTAGGGTTTGTTAGGTCTTATGATTTATTGTCATGAATCAAAGGAGTCAATATCATGTTTATAAGACCATTCCGAGCAAAATGTAATTGTAAATAGAATTATTTTTTGGGTCTAGAAAGTCCGAGAAACTCCAAAAGTACAAGTCATCCCTAACAATTCTAAAGGAGGGAATTCAACCCCTTGAGAAGGCTATATAAAGGAGCAGTTCGACCTCATTTGGCACTCACTCATCCATAAGTTCAATCTAACAAGAAATAAATTCGAGCTAAAGTTGGGAGAAGCAGAAAAGATGAGTGAAGGTCTAGGAGAAAAAAGAAGGACGAAATATCTTGTTTTGGGCTCTATCTCTCTCACATGTTCGAAGTTCTAGGGTTTCTGGTGCTGCAGAAACAGAACAAAGTTGCAGGTCCAAGTTGCAGGAAAACGAAGTGCAATATCTTGCAGCTGGAAGGAAGGATACCCTACCTTGACCTCGTTGATCTTGGGAAGAGTTGTCTTGCTCTGTCTTGACCTCCATAGAAGCTACAAGACCGAAATTGCAGGGTCGAAGTTGCAAGACAAGTTGCATTATTGAAGCTAGCAGGTCAAAGTTGTAGTTTGAAGCTGGTTGGTGCAAGATCAGGGAAAGACTTGTTGGAGGCCTAACTTGGTACTTGGAGAACGACTTGGTCTAGGGTTTGGGTTTTTGTGTCTCAATTGAAGCAAATTCTGTAAGAAGAGGAGTTTTTCGGGTTTTCCCCTTGGAGGGGTTTTGCCCTGGCTAAGAAACTAATTTATGTGTCCTCTGTTGTTGATGTTTTCATTCTTGATATTTTTTTGATGAAAAGATCTAACTAAACAATACAAGAAGAATAACTAAGTTCACAAGCAAATATTAAGGCAAAAGAAAAATAGGATTTAATTGTTGCCACTTTACATTTTCCAACAGACCTAGGACATGTCACCACCCCCTTAGCGGCCATAAACACCTAATAGGGGTGACCATTTAACCAACCCTAACATAGGTAGGGAACATCATTACAGGACTTGATCTAGTTAGATATTTTAAGATGATCTCAATAGTGTTATTACGCCCGTCACAATTAAGAATGGTCCAATATGATGCATCTATGGTCATCATCCCTAATGATTGGTGGCTTTCACTTGACCTTGAGATGGTTTTTCCAAGTGGTCCTTCATGCAGCAATAGAGGCCTTTGAGGGCACATTTTTTTCCACGAGTAAAAACAAAAAAAAAACATCTTTAATTAAAAAGAAGTAGTTACATTTGCAACTTTTTCTTTGCCCCAATTCTAGATCCATCAAGAGATTCCTATGGAGAAAAACTACTTCAACTTCTAGAGAGACAAAAGTGTCCGTGATAGATACAAATTGAGATATTGAAGTAATTCCAATTCAAAACAAATAGTCTGATACAAAAAATTGCTAGCAGAAATAACTGACAACTTTATCAAGCTAGGCCTGACACAACAAAAAAAAAAACCATCTACAAACCAAATGCAAGGCATGCTTTCAGTGTGGCAACAAAGAAGCCTACTCTACCTCTTAGAAAATAAAACTCCTAGAGCTGCAAGGAGAACCTACAACAAAAGATGATGACACCCGACACAAAAGATCTACCACTTTTGGGGAGGTCATTGGCCACCCAGTTTTGTTCTCAGAAAATAGATGAATGAAATGTTTTTAAAGGATGCCGACAGGGCCCTGATCTATTGCATCCAGTGGAAGACAAAAGGTGACCCAAAATTTGAATGTCCCTGAGCCCACTCAATAAGTACTTTGGAGTCTCCAGCAATCATAATCTCCTCAATTTCAAGCCTCTGACGGCACATTACATCTTTCCACTAGAGTGCATGCCCAGGCCATTTTGCACCTTCCAAAGTGTAGTGTTGACCTTGCAGATTCAATGTTGTCCCTCCAAGGCAAAGCGTTGGGCACTTTGATGGTTCCAGCTGATGACTAACACCCAGAATAACTCCAGAGGCTGAAATGTTGAGATCCTCTTGCTTGGTGTTGGGTTTACATGATGTTGTACCCAGAGGACCCAAGACGCCCCAAGGTTCGACTTGAAACTATTTCATAAACGTTACTTGATCCGAAGTCTAGATGATGATGGTCATCCCCATGACAACAAGGGAGGACCTCTACTCACACTTGGAGGCCCAACACTAGAGAAAGAAAAAAATGCCATGTCACACATCTAACCCTTAAGAGGGTCACATAGAGCACCCAAAGCATGGTTTATGGAGCATTTGCTAATGGAGATTGGCTATTGTATTGGAGATGTCTCTTTGGGATTGAAAGGTGGTGTTTTCTTGGAAGAATTTGTAACTTTATTGCTGATTTTTCATTATTTTGTATGTGAATGAATGAATGCTAGGGTTTCTCTATGTTCCATGACTAAAGGCATAATATTTATCAAAAATATTGCTTTAATTTTACATGTTAAATATATTCGTACTTGAAATCCATAGAAGAACTCCCAGTGTGCATCTTCTATTTAAATTCTCCCCTAACAAAAAAGATAGGGTTTCACAAATCATAAACATATCCCCCCCATACTCCAATGAATTATTCTTTTTCTCCAAATTTTTATATCTCCTAAAATTTTCAAGTAAATCCATTAGGGCTTTTCTTAGGGCCAAATTGCTTGTAGGGTTTTTGTGGATAAGAAACTATGGCTTACCACGATATACCTTTAAATTGCAAAAACCTAGTAAACTTTCCCTTAATATGGTTGTCGACATCCTTAATCAGTTTTGTGCTTGGAAATCTTAAACCCTAGACCAGTTTCAACTTGAAGCCTATTTGAGGGTTTACATTATTGCTTTGTTGATCTAATCTTCAAGAAAACTCTTTCCTTAACTTTTGTATGTATAGGTACTCCCTTATTATTGCATTTCAATAAACCCTAGGTGCAGAAGTCTTTATCTTGTCTAGGTGCATGATACATTGCTTTTTTAGCAAGAAGAATTGAGCCTTGTCTAAACACAAGGTATCTTGATTGAGTCTATTTATATCACATGGAGCCTTATAACCAAATTACCCCTACGGGGGATCACAGGCAAGCCTACCTTGTGGTGAAACTCTAATATATAGTAGGAGGAACATTGTTGAGGTGACATTAACAACTTCCCTCGTTGTTGTTATAGGGTCTAGCTTTCGCCTTGTGAACCCCTCACAATGCCTAATATGAAAGTCCCCAATGTTTCCATCCAAAGTGAAACCCATAATTATGTCAATGTCATTCCTTCACGATTATCTAATAGTGAATTTTGATATGAAGGTATAATCTCTAATGTTCAATTATAAATAAGTGGTTAGCGAATTCAACACTATTAGACACCTGATCCTTAGGTATTTGGTGAACTGTAAACATTTTTAAATATGTAAATAAAAGATATCTTTAAAGTCAAAATAGGAAGAGACATTGGAACTTGGAAGTTGAAGCTAAAAGTCATAAAATCATTGTATATATATATATTATATATATATATATATATCTTTGCTTGAATTAATGAAAAATCAAAGAAGGTTGCAGTTTTTCCTCTGACCAATCTCCAAAAGTGGTATCACAGCTAGTGCAACTCACTTCATCTTTCAATAGATTGTTTATATACCATATTCTTTGCAAATACTTTGACCTGTGAGATCTGCAAGTCTCCATTTGTTCAGTCATTTCTCTTCTTTCCATCAAAAAAGCAAATATTTGTCTGTCATTCTGTTCCGCGTCCCACCCATCATCCTCTAGTCCCACATTCTATCCTCCACTCCATTAGAAACCATAGCAAAGGGCTATTGGTCTCTAAGACCAAACACCTTCTAGAACATATCCATTATTTTACTACCCTTCTAGAACATATCCATTATTTTACTATGCACCCGCAGTATGTTGCAAAAATGGTCGAAAGCATGGCTAGAATTCCCACGGGACTCTCTGCATCTGTGTCATACCAAATATGTCAGCATCTTCTCCTTCTTCACAAAGATCTTCTCTGTCTCCTTCTTCATTGA
The DNA here is from genome assembly GCA_000404065.3 of Pinus taeda. Taxonomy (NCBI): domain Eukaryota; kingdom Viridiplantae; phylum Streptophyta; class Pinopsida; order Pinales; family Pinaceae; genus Pinus; species Pinus taeda. The sequence goes on along the minus strand of APFE031521182.1, from coordinate 209,061 downwards.
TGTATAACCTCGTCTCTTGCTAAAATTCCAACTGTTGCTTCCACTTGTTATTTGTAGGTGGATCTCCTATCTATCTCATAATGTTTCGAAATCGAGCAATTTCTGATTTAGGGGGTTTTCCAGATCTTTATTCCCCAAAAGCTTAGTTTTTATGCTAGATAATCTTTAAGAGTGGAAGATGAGTAGTAGAAATATGTGAGAGACGTATAGAGATACTTTAGGTAATGCGACTCTAAACATGGATCTGTAATGGTAGATTGTCATGGTTTCTTAGAAAAGGACCTTGGTAAAATGGTTCAAAGTTTGTTCCATGCTCAACAGTGGATATGGCACTCTTCCCTATTACACTGCATGGCCTAGTCTAAGATCCACTCACAGTGTGGTACCATTGGTTTTATTATCATTCTTTTGTGTCAAATTCATATAAGGCATATGCTACCACTTCTTTGTTTTGTTGTCAACCCACATTTCTTTCATGTCTAGCTCCCCATTAATAGATTGCATTTGATAAGGAATTGTTAAATTGGCAACTAGGGCCAAACTCCATGTGGGTCAGCTTATTTATGGCAGCTGATATTTTTATTGGATCCCTCTCGTCGAGAGGTGTAGGATCGATCTAAAGATCATCCG